>OY723387.1:29428243-29585743 GCA_963210295.1 Ophion ellenae
TTTGTTCTTTGCCCAACCAAACAACAATACCGATCCATTCTTCACCCATCAAATTCCCACACGCGATCGTGTGTACGACTATCTATAATAAACGAGTGGACATATGGGCAAGTAGTGTGCCATAGGTGATCCGCGGGTGAGTAGTGCGCGAGGTCGAAAGAAGATTTTCACGATCTGCGACTGGAAGACTCGAGTGATTTAGTGATCAAGTGAGTGATCGTAAGCACGGAAATTACATTTCGCATTGGACGCTAATAACGTTGAAGTGATATCCGCGCTGGTCCGTATAAGTCGGCCAATCTGCTAGCCCGACGTTCCAAAAAGTACTATGAGAACAAGAAGCGGTCCATCCTGGATCCGTTCGGAAGTTGGATTCTATCACCGCAGCTGCTTCGTCGCGAGTGGGTTAACCTGCCGCGAAACTTCATCCCTGATAGCCGATCTTTTCCATTTTGGCCTACACTTGCGAGATTCAAAGAATCCAAACGGAAGACGAATGTGAACTGTTGGCGTGCTCCGAAGTGTGGATGGTTGAGTGTAACGCAAACTTTTATTCAGGCAATCCTATGATCATAGTTTCTCGAAAGACGGGAAGCGAGGTATCGAGCAAAGGACATTTTCAAGGTGCCCAGGTCGGATTTCGAGGAACCGAGGACAACGAAGCGCCGCAACAGTTCCCAAGGCGTACTGAATTACGTTGTATCGCCAAACGGGTGAAAACGGTGGCTGTCTGTAGCCAACCTTTTTCAAGCTGCCGGTGAAGGGTCATCAGTAACAGACGCGCGGGTACAATAATTGTGTCGTGTGTTTCGTGGTAGTGGTTGTGGTGGTGGCAGTGGTGTGAGTGGTGGTGTCAGGGGTTGGTGAAGGCGTGTAAGAACGTAACTGCTGCAAAAGTGGGTGCACTGGGGCCCTCGGGACCGTTCGGCCGATACGGGCCCGTGCCGGAAGGTGGAACCGCTGGTGGTCCCTTAGCCGGGGCCGAGAGAGTGGGCCTGGGGGCGGCTGCAGCCGCCGCTGGGGAGGTGGAGGGTTACGGGATCGCCGGGGCCGGGGGTGGGCCCCCTGGAATCGGCGCCTCCGGGAACCCTCGTGTGAGGGAAGCCACCATCGGAGCTCCATGCTGTGCCCCGCTACCTGTCTCCCAGCCTCATCACATAGGTGAGCGATACATAATTTACCCCGCATTCTCCCAATCGCATCTACGTACCGAATGGACAGTCTTGATAGGTTCACCGGATGTAGGGCTGAGGTCGATGAAAGAAATATCTGGTCGATTGGACCGCGGCTTCGATCAACTGATTAACTTGGTATCATCAGCGTTGAAAAAAAACAGATTAGGGTGATCTAGAGAGTTTAAATTTTTTTACTTCATCTCTGCACATCATCTCGATCCGGAAATCAATCACCCTAACGAATTACGATCTAGGTACGAGGGTCCAACTGCCCGCAGTAAAACCTCGCTCGAGACTCATTCCGACGCTTGAATGTCCTTGTTTGATCGGATCCAGGTACACTGTGGGACGGTTCTTTTTTGGGATTTTTAACCACTTGATGAGGTATTCGTAGATCGGATGGTGCTGTTTATGCAACCATAAAAATCGGCTAACACGGACATACCATGAGATTAAAATGGTTGTTCAGGCTAAGCATATGAAAGTGGACCCTTAATTGGGGGTTTAGTTTACATTAAAAATAGGTTATTCGGTTCAGACGATGTTTCACGATTGATTCGCATAGGTAAAGAACTACCATGGTATTTTGTTCGTGAAAGTTAAATCTTGTAATAAACAAACGACCGTATTCGTGTTTAATCGTACGTAAAAAATATGCAGATGAAAGACTGTCGTAGCTACGTTCATTTTTTAAATTATAACCAACTCTCGGATGAAGGATTTTTTTTATTTACCCAATTTATTTTTCAGTGATATAGGCTAGGAAAAGTCACCCAAACATTTTTTAGGATTCTCATTAGAAATCTTCAATAAAAATCTGGAAACCAAGATGTTGTAAGGTTAGCAATAGAGAAAAAAAAAGAAATTATTTTTGCTGCATTTCAACGATACAAACTTCAGCATGAAGTTTCTGGATATAGGATTAGGCAGATAATTCAAACATTTCCCCGGATACATCTTTCTGACGAGGGCCAGTTGAATCATCCGGTTGATCAAATAAAGCTGTAGTAGTATCAATTGAATAATTAGTTCGAATCGGAATCTTGCCAATGCATATTTTACATGTATCTCTGCATACAAAATATACATAGAAGATACAGTCTTACGAATCTCAGTCCGAAATCGGTGCTGATGACCTGTGAAGAAGCTTTATACAAATAATAATATATCCCGTCGCGTTACGTGGTAGATTGAAGCGGAGTCCCATTTTTCAAAACCATCTATAGAAAGAAACATTCACTCGCGCTCCGCCGTTCGAAGTTCGATAAATGAGTGTTAGTTATCCCAATTCGATGCATTTATTGTTAGGATATGAAATAATATATTACTTCATTTGCTAAAACAAACATTGTTAATAGGCAACCAAAAATATTGTTGCGCAACATTTCGTTGTGTTTCTCAAATGTGTTTCCCGCCCGAAAACAAGATACCCAAGTCAGGGTTTGTGGCCATTTTTCACACGGTTGTTTGAAACATCCCTCGTCGAACATAATTGCATGTTTCGTTACGTGATCAAGTATAAAATGTGGGCCAAAATACCAAATAAGTCTACTGTAGAATTTTTTACAATTCAACCAGTTGTGAGTTGTAAACGTGTGACAGCGTAGTGGAGTGTTCGACCCCTACCAATAGGAGTGGGGTTTCGGACAGAGTACTGCAAGACGCTTTGAAAAGGCCGTACAGGTAAAAAAAATCGCACATTGACGATTGATATTGATGATCTTAAAATGCTAACAAAGCTTATCCCATTTTTATTCCGTAAAATTGATCGGACCATTTTTTATGCCCACAGCAATTCGGATAACTACTTTTTACAAAAAAGTAAAATATTTATCAAATTAAAAATCGTTTCAAAGGATTTATAAGATTATTTTTACGGATGTACACTAAAATAATTTTTTCAGGAAGTCTGAAGTTTCCGATTAATTTAATTATTGTTAACTATAATCAAAAAATTTCTTGTAGTTCATTGAGAAAACTCGAAAAAAGAAACTGCTCTATCAAGGTGTCATCAAGCCCACCCCATAAATCGTAGGATCTACTGAGCAAGAACATTAGCAATTTTTTATTTCCTCTTGCATTTGACACTGATCCGGATTTGTCGATACGCTCGTTCGTTTGTTTCATTGAACCCGGACGATCATCAAGGAAGGTGCGGTCTGGCGATGCTCATGTCATGCGCCGGTTGTAAGAAGCCGATATTGGACAAATTTTGTTTCAAAGTACTTGAACGTATTTGGCACGGGGACTGCGTTAGATGCTGTGACTGCGGTATGGAATTACAGGAGAAATGTTACTCCAGAGAGTCCAAGATGTTCTGCAAAGAAGACTTTTTCAGGTGGGTCATTTGTTACATACATCTAACTTTTCATTTAAATAAAGATCTGTCGAAACAAGAAAGGTCGATGGGAGATAGATTTGGTAGAGTGGTCAATTCGACGAGCTTCATTTTATCGAATTGTTTATCTTTTTGGCAGGTAGAACAACATTATTTATTTATCCTTTTTTTGTGCACGGCAGTGCACCTTTTACATGCACCAATACATTAATTCTTTGACTTGAAGTTGTGTGTCACATTTTCATCCCTTGCTGGCAGTCTTATCCGACACTCATCTAAAAAACGACGTGTCCCTTTAATTCATTTTCATTATTTTGTTGCTCCTTCTGGCGTTCTTTCCTCCTGCCCACCTTTTGCGCTACCGACTTTTTTACCCGATGGAATGTCCTCGGGTGATCTCAAGCCTCCATCCGCATTTACCTTTTCAATGTTGCCACTGTCCACTTTAACAGTTCTCTTCCTTGTCTATTGGTTATCAATTGATCAATGACATCTATTTATATTCACCAATGTCTTTCCTAGAATTCTTTCATCCCTGGAGCATGGTTCCATTCTCTTCCCGACTTCAAATTTCGCAATTCCAGTCTTCAAATCCTTTTCCCCCTAATTTACCACATTCCAGTCTCGCCTATTCTTCTATAATGTCTCCATTCGTGCCCTCGGTAGGAGAGAAAGGTGCCATTGCATTGCCGTTGCATCGTGGGGCACCGAGTGTTGTTGTTCCTTTTAATTGCTAGCGAGCTGTCACTTCCGAAGTGACTAGCTCCTTCCTTTTTTACTCCTTCGCTACGGAAGATGTGCGCTTTAGAGCGTTTTATAGCATCCCCAACGGTTGATTTGGGTATTTTCAATCGATTTGCAATGTAGCAAATTTTGAACCCTTCATTGCAAAGAGCAAGGATTGCTGCACGCTTTTCGATGCTTAAATTGGGTCGACGACCCATTTTTTTCTTAAAAATAAAAATAAAATTAACTCTGAGAAGTCGAAAATTTTATTTAATTAACCATCAATAAATTAATAGTTAAACACACTTTAAATTCAATATATTATTCGACACGATACGACAGGAAAATCTAACGCGAACGTTTTTTCGATGCTTGCCGAAGAAGTACTGAGTCGAAATAATTTTTGAATATTTTTTCATTGTAACCCGTAAAGAGTGCGTGGACGTTTCTCCCACTCTTTGTTTTCTTCTTGTTTTCGAAGTAGAGTAGTCAGCGAACATAGCGAATCTCGCGACGGAGTGTCTGTCCTTGTTCCTTGTTTATTTTTTCGCGAGGTTCGCATTGTCGAGCGTTCGCGAGCGTTCGCTTTGTCGCATGGGTGAGCGACATATTTTTTTTTTACTACTCTACAAAGAGTGGGAGAAACGTTCACGCACTCTTTACGTGTTACAATGAAAAAATATTCAAAAATTATTTCGACTCAGTACTTCTTCGGCAAGCATCGAAAAAACGTTTGCGTTAGATTTTCCCGTCGTATCGTGTCGAACAATATATTGAATTTGAAGTGTGTTTAACTATTAATTTATTGATGGTTAATTAAATAAAATTTTTGACTTCATTAGAGTTTTTTTTTTTTGAAGAAGAAAATGGGTCGTCGACCCAATATAAGCATCAAACAGTGTGCATCAATCCTTGCACTTTGCAATGAAGGGTTCAAAATTCGCTACATTCCAAATCGATTGAAAATACCTAAATCTACCGTTGGGGATGCTATAAAACGTTTCAGAGAGACACAATCGAACCGCGATAAAAATCGTTCCGGGAGGCCTCCTGTTACTTCCAAAGCGGAAGACTAATCAATAATTGTGATGTCTAAAAGGAATCGAAAACTCACGGCGGCAAACATCCAGGCGCAGTTTGTCGAAAGTCGTGGAAAAAACATTTCAATTACGACGATTAAGAGCGTGCTGTCAGCGAGAGGAGGTTTTTTCGACGAGACCAAAGTATAATATGTAAATAAAAAAATTAATTATATTATTATCATGGTGTTGACATCAATCGAGTTCCGACCGGAAATAAATTAAAAAAAAATCGCAAAAAAAATCTGAAAAAATTCTCATGAACTCAACAAAAAGTAACGCAACTTTTTACCATCTCGAGGTTTTGTTGTAAACCTCGTCGTTTTCGTACTCCGGAGCTATTTTCATATTGTATATTTTTATCGAAAAAACGAAATATTTTTGGGAAAAAAAAATCGCAAGAATTTTTATACAAAACGAAAATGAAGCTTAGGCTTTCCCTTTTATGATTTTAATAAGAGAAATGCATAAAAAGATTTTTACTGTAAACGGGGTCCACTCACAAAACAACAAAAAAACGACAAAAAATTGTCGTTTTCAAAACTGGGTGCCAAGTGTAAAAAAAATCGTAAATTTTTTTTTGATAAGCCAAAATGTAGGTAAATCCCCCTTCTTTAAAATGCCGTTGGTCAAATTGGCCTAGCCCAACTACCGGCGAAATGGCATAAAGAACCGTTCGGGCACTTTTTCCAACTCTTGTCCGGAAACTTTCCGCCGGTAGTGTATGTGATACCAATAATGATGAGAATCCATTTGGTCTCTTATGGCATATCTGCGATTCAAATATTACGAGCACTCGGTAGCATAGGGGCAGCGTGCTTGGCTATGAGTAGGTAGGTTCAAGGTTCTAGTCCCATATATTGGCAAGCTCGGCATCGAACATCGCCCAATCGTTGGCCACTACCGATCACCCCACATGGGTCGTTTTTGTTATAATATCGGGTTGACGCTACAGTAAAAAGTTCGTACACATGTATGATAATTGCATGCTCCAATGTTTCGTCGTGCACGGACGATTATAAATAATTCATCGGCGTTGATCGACACGGCGATCACCGGCGATGCGGAGGACCCTTCTCCGACATTCTTGTCGCGATTATCGCTCAATTTGTTGCAAATGCGGACATAATGAGCGAAAACAGTGGATCCGAATATATTTAAGAATCGCACGAACTTCGTGTTTTTTTTCGCAAATCTTCAAACCGCAGCGTAGTTTTTGATTTTATTGAAATTAACGCCAAAGTATCGTGACTCCACCGACGTTTGTCCCATTTGGAGATCAATTTACACTAATTTCTTTCGTCCACATTTTTTTAGATAGCTCCAAGCCGCCAAAATCACTCAAACGTTTTATAGGATCGAAAACCTCCAGCCCGGGTCTGCAACAGATTTTAGGCAATGACAACAAAATAAGAGACAAAAGAATACTCGTTGCATACCAACGATGCAAAATGGTATTGAAGTTAGCATCGTTGGAATGCAACGAAAGTACATTGCTTTCGTATTCTCTATTTTTTCGCACATTTAGGCTACGAAAGTCAATGAAACATTTTTGAGAATCCTTAATACAAATTTATAACCAAAAGCTACAAACAAGACTTCAAATAATAATAAAAGTAACGAAATAAAAAAATAGGAATATATTTTCGAGCCTTCTCGAATCCTTCTCGAATAGGAGCCACGTATTTTTTTATATTTGCGGAACACGATATTTAAGGGTTGAAACGCACCCTCGAAAATTGGGTTGTGTGTCGTTTTTCGTCAATAACGTTTTATCGGTACCAGATATGAAAAACATTCAAATTGCAACAATGTTTATTTTTTCGTTTACTATACATTGTAGACGAGAACGACAACGTTATCGACGAAAAACGGAAAACCCCCCTATTTTCGACGGTGCGTATCACCCCACAAAATCGGGTTCCGCAGATATAAAAAAATGCGAGCCACCTATTTTTACCCATACATGCACAAGCATTCCAAATTTTATCGAAATCAGAGAGATCGACCTCGCAACCTTTCCTCGTCAGACCATATTTTTTGGGCACTTCTTCCCTTTTCTCGACTTTCACTAACGAAGATACAGCCGAGGTACAATCCTCTTCAATCAAATACCCTTGCATCGATTCAGATCAGAAGGAAGTCGCCCTCGCACAAAATGAAAACTGGTCACCTTGATTCGGAAACATTCGAAGTCAGGTCAAAAGCCACACGGCTAACGGGTTTCCCATTTTTAAGGTGTCCGAGTCACGAAGTAAACTCTGCTCCCTTCAAGCAGTGCTTCGTCATTGGACTGATGAATATCAGTTGACCAGATGCGTGGCGATTTTCACCAGAAGGTGCTGCGTCTAGTTAAGACAAGGGTAATTATGCAGTTTGGCGCCTTTTCCGAAAAACGACGGGAATTTTTTTTTTTTCGCCATGGGGTTGTTTATTCCATCATAACAAATGATATTTCGTCGGGGGAGGCTGAAATTTACCATAAACTCCATAAGTTATGGGGTTTTGACGTTTGAGATTTTTAATTTTTTTTTTGTTGGGAATGCGTTTGCGTGTGCATGTGTGTATATGTGTGTTTAGTAAACAGTCGAAATACGTTCAAAATTTTGGTGGTCCTGATAAGGACCGATTTAAATCTTGAAAAATACGAGACGAAATAGACATATACGATAGTAGTGGGAGAGGACAATGTGGTCGCCGAAATCAAAACAAAACATGTACATTGTTACCTCGGTACTATACTACCTATAAGAAGACACATAGCTGTGTAATGTAAGGTAACTTGTAAACAGGTAACACACACACGCACGCACATATAACAAAACAAATCTACACACAGTACATTCGACAATTTCCAGACTCATTTTCAAAATAACACACACACACACACACACACACACACACACAAACGCTATTGGTAGAACAATTATGGAAAAGAGACTTTTTTTCTTTTAAAATTTTTTTTCCAGTATCTTGGGGGGGCTCCCCCCCCCCTCCGCCCCCGCAGGGGCGCTGCCCCTTGACCCCGTCGGGGGGTTTCACCCCCCCCCCCCCCGAACCCCCCACACTGCGTTGGATAGTGTATTTGAGTTGAAAGTCGTTCCAGAGCCGACACACACTGCCAACATGCATGAAAATGCCCTATTCCATCATGTGTTTTCTCAAACTTGAAAACCCCATAACTCATGGTAATTATGGAAAATGTCAGTCTCCCCCGACGAAATATCATTAGTTAGGACTAATAGAGGCAGTTTGTGGCGAAAAAAAAATTTTCCCGCCGTTTTTAGGAAAAGGCACCAAACTGCATAATTCCCAAGACAAGTAACAACCAGTGCTCGGCTTAGCGGTCACCCATGTCGGTACTGCTGGAGCCCAACACTGGTTACATAGGAGATCGCTGATGGCGAACAACTATCCCGCGAGTGACGCTGATGCTTTTATCGCTGTGATACCATGAAAATCATCTGTTTCGGGCTGATCATGATTTTTTTGGCCGATTGAGGTTACTAAAAAGGCTCAAAAGTTCTTTAGGATCCTTTCCGGAGATCTACAGCTTCAAGGGATAACACCACCCCAGCGGCAGAAAATAAGACCTAACTTTGACGAGTTGTTTTGCGAGTATGAAAAAAAGAATAGGATTTATTTTCGAGAAGGTTTATTTAACACATATAAAAGTATTAAAAATTTTTTTTAAAATAATTTCCATACATAATGGCGGCGACAGGGCCCATCTTGAAAAACTTATTTTTTACAAATAGCTTCACGGGAGGACGGTTTTCTCGTAAAGTATAAGACCTGGAACAAAAACCAAAAAAAATATAATCGATAGTCTATTAGCTATGGGACTATGTAGGGTTTTTTTTAACCAATTTTTAAAAAATTGCTCATCTTGAAAGAAATAAATCGATATTTTGCCCAAAAATAAGCAGTAAATTGTTTATAAAAAAAAGTTTACATTTAACCAAAAACAGCTACGTACTTTTATAGAGAATGCAATTGTGAAGCTACTATGAAAATTTCAAATTGATCCATGCAAAGGTGTTCGAGTAATCCGTCCTCTCAGTTTGAAAAAAGTGGTTTCGAGAAAAACGCGTTTAAAGTTGTACAAGGCGCCTGAAAAAAGTCCGAGGCGCTGCGGAAAATCGATAAATGAACCTTGAAAAAAAAAGTTCGCTACAGGACCAATTGCATATTGTTTTTATGATCCTAAATTATTTTTTTAGAAAAAAAAAACGATTGTTCCAAAATCCTAGGTTGGTAGAAATCCCTTAAGATAAAAAATGGTAAATTTTGGATACTGATAAAAAATGGAGAAATAAAGAAAATATTAAGGTACTCCTTTTACGAACCTGGATATTTAACAATTAACTGATTTTCGTCTATAATCAAGTAAAAATACATTCCAGTATACCTACTGGTTAAATTTCAAGCCAAGTTACGGAACTTTTACCGATAATTTTCGTCTCTAAAAATCGTTATATTTATACGGCGCTTTATGGAGCTGACACGCTGGCCACATTGTCATCTAATAATTTATACACTAAACAACTCTAGATGCGTCATATACACTGCCCACGCGTATAAAAACATCTAATGATTTCGTAACGACAAAAAAAACAGGTCACCGAATGTTTGAAAAAAGTATTAATTATGAAACTTAGAAAAATGTGTCCAGTAGAAGAATTTTCGTAGCCGCGACTTTTCAGAGAAAATGTAAAATCGTCTAAATCTACTAAATTTGCGCAAATTTTGTAAATCTGGTTTGTCATGGGGTAGATTACTTGATTGTGGCTTATTTTTATTAAGTGCCACTGTAATTACCAATGATCCAGAAGGGTCATCCTTATGCCCCCACAAAATACGGCCCTCCGCGAAAGGGATACCCTAAGGGAAGACACCACTGTGACGGGCCGAAAAAGGTCGTTTTACAGATTTTTTTTGTGTACTATATTATTTATTTGCGATTTCGAAAAAAGGTATGTCATTAGGCATACATAGAACTTATATCCTGTAAGTTAATTAAAGAAAAATTAACTACGTTATTGAGGTATAATAGAGCTTCTGTATAAAAAACGTGGTCCAACGGCCGGATCAATAACTTGACAGTAGTTGGCCTGAAAAATAATTTTTTTAAAATTATCTATATGAATATAGTTCAGGTTTTGCGTAGCCGTTTTTTGAATAAAAATATTTCAACAAAAGGACGGGTGAGCAAAGAAAGTAATTTAGGCGAAATTTTTACGTATATTCGAGGGCTCAAAAAATACTCAATTAAAAAAAACGGCTACGTGCAATGATATCTACTGCAATTACGGAAATTTTGGTTTTTCAGAATTGAAAATTGGACAATTATAACTGGAGTTATGATTCCGGTCACGTCGACAAGAGTCGTTTCGAGAAAAACGCGATCGAAAGTTTTAGTATACGTAAATCGTTGCGCTACCTGCTCTTACTAAATCTTCTGTAACTGGGTCAATTTTCAATATTTTAACTTTGACTTTTTTTCACATACCCTTCAATATGTAAACTTTGAGATAATGCAAAAATAATCTATTTTTTAATCCTTCACAGTAGCGCCTTAAAGGGAGCTTTCGTTACATTCGAATGATGCGAACTTCGACACCAACATACCCCTTGCGGGTATTTACGTATCGCCCTTCCCAATTAAACCCTTTCCTATCACGCCCTAGTCGCACTTCGCTAATCTAACCTAACTTCTGTTGCTTTCACAGCCGTCTTAAGCTACACTATACCGTATTTGCCGAGGGTGCGGGGTAACTATGGAAAACCTGTGCCAGTATAAATAGCTCCATATTCGTCTGATTCTCTCATGCACAGACGTTTTACTCAAGTATATATGACAAGGTCTCCGAAGTTTTGGCCTGCCACTGACTGGCTGATGTGCCAGCCAGTGCACGGTTAAGCGGTTCCTGCTCTGAGTGAGTATCGGCCATGCACAGCGCTATTTAACTCGAAGAACCGCCGGAGCAAAACCCCGATCGATCATCCACCAATGTCGGTTATATATGTATGTCACTTGGGGTAACGATCCAAGTAGAAATCCTGCTCCGGCTACAAAAAATACCTGGTCAGGCATCCTGATTTTTTCATGTCTTGATCCGGATTTTTTTATCAAGCCCTGATCATTTTTGTGACACTTTTTCTGATTTCGGTCTGATCAGGGTAAAAAATCAAGGCCTGATCAGGGTGGAAAGTGAAAGCCTGACACGCAGTCCGAAGAGAGAAGTTCGCTGTTGTTTCGGAAACCACCATCTTATCACATTTTTCATTACACCGTCAAAAAAAAATTAATTTAAATAGTACGATCCTATTTGTTTCAAATATATTTTTTAGAATATTCAATAGAATATACCACAATGATTTGGCATCATAATCCGTCATTCCCGGGCCTTCTGAATGGATTTTTTCGAATGAAATATTTCTGCATCCACATGGAATCGAACCTAGAACCTACCTACGAATTACCAAAGAAAAAGATCATATAATAATCGAAAATAATTATTTTTTTATAAATAATGCAATCTGGTAAGACGCGTCGCAAGACGACGAACCAAACAATCAAATATTAGCGAGTAAGTTGGATAAGGATGTTTATTACTTACAGATGTATACCGATAAGACAACGAAATAAACTACCTTTTTGGAACAACAAAAAAATATTTGCGGTGTGCGGATCTTACGTATGCATAGCCAAGCAGGAGATCCAGAAGAAAATGAATACAAGATTGCCAAATTCCCGCAATTTCATTGCCGACAAATCCTGACCTCTGAACTGTCATGCTGCTGAAGTTTGCATCATTGGAATGCAACGAAAATTCTTTTTGGTTTTTTTTCTTTTAATTTTTATTATTATCCAAATTCCCGACATTGGAGTTTGCATCGTTGAGATGCAAGGAAATCCATTTTACATTTTTCTTTATCTCTTCCTTCACATTAATATGGAAATCTTTGTTGCTGACTCAAGTGGTCGATGTTCAATAAGGATTCCAAAAACATCTGAATGATTCCCGCGCCCTGAATCTGAAAAAAATTCAGGTGATTCGATCAAAATGAATTTTTGTTGCGATCCAACGATACTACTGCATAGTTCAAAATCTTTATTTTGCGTTTTAGGCTGTATGTCTTGTATCAGTATCAGTGAATCCGGAAAACCGGTGTAATAAAGACAAACTGATCAGTCCTGAATCAGGTTATCTTGCAAGGACCATGCTAGGGCGCCGAAGTCCGTGCCTGATCGGCGCCGTATGTCTGCACGATCAGTAGTACCAAGATACCGATGTAAGAAGGCAGCATTAATCAGGCCGACATCAGACGACCCGCAACGCGTCCCTCACATGGCTCTGTTAATGTTACCTGTTCAAGGCCTGATAGATTTTCCTTTTCCCATCCGTGCTCCGAGGTTGGCTAATCCAGTCGACATCCGATGCCGATCCGCCATGCACTCCGAAGTGTATGTCTGATTTGCACCGTATGTCTGCCGGGTAACCTTATTCGAGGCCATTAAAGCAAACAAATGAGTTTCTGCGTCCATAATTTCGGCAAGATTCTAATAAAAGTAATATGATGTCCATGCGGACGCCGTCATCACCAAATCAAGATACAAAGAACGAATAAAAATAAATTTGAAGTTTGCATGGTGGGAAACCAACGCTTTTCTTCGTCCCTTTTCATTCGTTTATTTTTATCGCTATCAAAAGGTAATCAATCACATCAATATAAATAAACTTTATTGGCACAACTTGAACATTTTTTTTTACAAAATCATTGAATGAACAGCGATGCAATCTTCAATCCCATGAATAAAATTATTGACATTCTTAAGAATAGAATTAGAATGATAAAAATGTGCAAAGAAAAAAAGAAGGTTTGCACAAGTGTTGGAATAGCTAACTAGGTAGTGCGCCTAGCTCTAGAATTAGAAGACGTAGGTTCAATTCCGAGGGAAGGTAAACAACTTCAACGAGGCAGGATACGTTTTATATGAGGTTGAAGTTTGCATCGTTGGAATGCAATGAAATTTAAATACATGAAGTTTGCATTGTTGAAATGCAATTAAAATTAAACACATGAAGTTCGCATCGTTGGAATGCAACAAAAGATAACTTTTCTTTAATTTGTTCCGCTAACTTCTTGATTTGAAAACTTCTCTTTCCTTTCGCAAACTAAATGAAAAACTGAAAAAATTTGAAAAATAAAAAAGAACTTCCGTTGCAATCCAACGATGCAAACTTCAACGCCATCGTTTTATTCCAATTATCATATAGGCAGGATCATAAATAACGCATATGGAAACAAAAAATACTACCAGAATTTTTTTATTCGTAATTTTTGGATTTTTTTTTCATTTCAGGGATAGATACGGCAACCGGATCAGAGCCTGAAAAGGTATACGGAGTTACGTTACCGACATCCGCATCATGGCCGGATTCAAGAAAGCGTTTCACGCCCGGTAAAGCTCTGATCCGGCGGCCTGTATCGTGCCGTGGTACGGAATACGGTATGCCGGATGCAGCTCAAGTCTGCCCCGTAGCAACATTTCTAGTCGGGAAGTTGTTCCCCATGACCTAAGGGCACGTATTTTTCTTGTTCTTTGCAATGAGCGCCAAAACACACACACACGCACACACACGGGTGGTGAATCTTAAGCCTTGCCCGAAAATGCAGAATCCTTTCGGTACTTTTTTTTTCATTCAATCGCTGTAATAAATTCCGCATTTTGAGTAACCTCAAGGGATGCCCCGACGCAATATGATCAGTAACGCGTTAAATTCTTTCAACTGCTCCTCCCAGATCCACAGTTTATTTTCTAATACAGAAAGGGACTTTCCTAATCGCGACACTCCCCGAGTCAAAATTTTTAGCCTCCTCTAAACCCTCGCAGGACCCATTTCTTTCGTAATACATATGCCGCCAGCCTCCGTTGAACCGACGAAACCCCATTTGTCCAGTTCAGTGCCATGAAGAGACCTCCTCTTGGTCCAGTGTAGCCTCTGTTAAACCTCCCAAACCTTCTTTCAACCCCCAGTTTCAGTGAAACGTGCAGAACATAGGCCTCCTTAACCTGCTTTTCATTTCAAACCGTTGCCACGACCCCACCTAACCTGCTTTCGGCCCAAATTCTATATCTCCTCCATCATCACTCCATTGTGGCCTGATCGGTAACCCGTTCGATGACGAAAATAATACGTTTTCCCTGATTATCACCCGAAGAACGGTACGGGTAAATATGCATCATCAGATGATGAATAAATACTACACAATTAATAAAAATACATCGTCGCCTTGTCGAATTATTAGTGCAATATTAATATGCGAAAACAATCGAATTAGCTCAATATCGATTTATTATTATTTTATCGGCGATTCATAAGAGCATATTCGTATATACAGTCTTACTCTAATTCTATCGGATTGATGGGCGTCCCGAATCTTCCTGTGAGAAAAAATCTCACAGGAAAATAAAAAAAAATGCCAGGCTATCCAGTGTAAGCTTACGCGACTTTTTACATCCTTGACATTTCTTCTTAAACCCTCTCGTTCTTGAGTTACATTGCATTATCTAGAATTAGTCTTTTTTAGCAAAAAATGAAATAACATTGCGAAAAAAAAATTGTACGAAATTTTATAAAAAACGAAAATGGAGCTCCTGCTACCCCGTTCAAGTTTATTATGGATAAACGTGACAATTTTTTTTTGCATAAGTTTTGCATGCGCCCGATTCTCGATGGTCGAAAAAAGAACGAAAAACAGTCACGTACAAAGTATGTACCGGGTCGAAAAAAAAATCATAAAAAAATATTTCAAAAAAGCAAAATAAAGCTGCATGTTTTCCCTTTAACACGCTGTTCGGTAAATTTTGTTATCTTTTTTTTACGAAGCTATGTAACTTTTAGTGCAGCAAGGTATATCGACTGGTGTGTCCAAACTTTTATTCGACGGTATATATTATATAATACTATATATTTATATTATACTCGAAATATGTGGTTGCGTTAATATATCAGAATATACACTACCAGTCAAAAGTATCGGACACTTCAGATAATTGCAAACTTATAGTAGAATAATTATTATTTTACGAAGATACTATAAAGCTCTGTATAAATGATTAATTATGTAGACCTTTGTAGTATCTTCGTAAAATAATAAATGAAATAAATGATATTACTCTAACATTACTTGGCAATTATCGAGCGCTCAAAAGTTTTGCGATTATTTGTCGTGTCGTGTAAGAGATTGAAATTGTCGGTTTGAAATTCAACCTCATTCGAGTTTTTGTTTATTTTTTCCCTGTTGGTTTTGTTCTTTTTGTTTTTTTTTGTTCATTCAATAATGAGTCGATAAATGGCGACGGCCGATTATGGTCGATTTCAAATAAAATGTTTGATTTTTCTTTGTTTTCATTTTTAGCACTTCGAAAATTAAAAACATATTTCCACGTGTATGTATGAAGCATATTTTTATTTCTTTCCGCTAAATATTGTGATATTAACTAACCGCGTCTATTTAATTCTTTTTTATTTGAATTGACTAGATTTTTCATAGAACCAAATTTTTCCTGTTGCATTCCATTATTAAAATGATTGATTTCAGATATGTTTATGTATGCAAATCAATCTATTTAATATCGTCCAATAACTAAATACTTCATTTCATCCTAATAAATCTGTGATTCGGTCTCATCAGTTCAACATTTTCATCTGTTCAAAAAAATAATTTAGTCAAGTTCACTGAATGGATCTAGTTATTTTTTTTATATTTACCTTAAGTAGAATTTTCGTAGAGTTAACCATTTTTCTATTTGATTGAACTACTGGTCCATCTTTATTGCAACACTCATATCAAATATTGATATGAGTGTATAGTGTATAGGAATAATATATAATAGGAATATATATATATATATATATATATATATATATATATATATATATATATATATATATATATATATATTCCTATACACTATACACTCATATCAATATTTGATATGAGTGTTGCAATAAAGATGGACCAGTAGTTCAATCAAATAGAAAAATGGTTCACTCTACGAAAATTCTATCTGATTATCACAATGATATTAACTAATTGATATAGCTTATGTGATACAAGAAATAGTTATAGGTATCCATTTGTTCTCTTATGTCATATCAGGGACGAAAATGTTATAAGCACTCGGTAGCATAGGGGCAGCGTGCGTAGCTATGAGTAGGAAGGTACTAGGTTCGATTCGCATATTGGGCAAATATTTTCTTCGAAAAAAAATCATTTCTCAAGGCCAGGGAATGACGAATTACGATGAAAAATCCTTGTGGTAAAGCTCTCAATTAAGGAGTTCATTTTATTTTCGATTTATGAAATATTTTATGCATATAGTACACTTAGCTTTACAGTGTATATTGTAAGCAAATAAAGATTCATTTGAATCTCATCTTTATTAACATATATAAATATCTTTGAAACCAATATGATCGTAGTAGGCTGTGAGACAAGGAAAAAACCTATTTTATTTAAATAGATCCTATATAAATTCATTTTTTTGTTTAGCAGTGTACAGTAGGCCGAAAGGGGGTTGCAGTAGGTTCTGCGGGGGCGCTCGAAGTAGGCCCACCTGAGGTACCGTAGGTTCAGCTGTGGAACTCACTGACCTCCTTTGAGTCAAAAAGTCTACTTTATGCCATGCCGAAGCTTCATCGGAGGCCCTAACGTATGGTATTTTCAAACATTGTACCCTTCATTAGATACCCAAAAATCCGCTCTCGCCGATTTCTGCTCGGGGACCGAAGCCTTCATTTTGTGGGTTGAACGCGGCTTAAAAATTTCGACTCGGGTCGCTATCGCAGCTTGATTTCGTTCGAGTGGATTCAGCCCTCCATGAGCCGATTCTTGCGACTGAAACTTTTGAAGGGTTTCTCTATCCCTTTCTTTCACTTTCCCTCTCTTGCGTGTTTCATTGTTTGACATGTCCAGCAGTCTTAGCGGGAAAGAGAGCGAGACAAGTCGAAATATCCGCAGCTTTGAAACGTGGACCTGTAAATGTACCGTGAAGTTTGAAGCTGCCCCGTTTTATATTTATATGTATATCTATACTTAAGGAGCGAATGCACAAAAGAAGCCAGATAGGAAGAGAAGGGCGAAAGGGAGAGAGAGTTTGATGGGCGTGACGGGGTCGACTATATCCTCGCGTGGTCGGTTCTGTCTCGCGAGAAAAGAATTGAGAATCGGTTCGAGGAGCCCAGAGATCTGTGGCTCGTTGCTTTGCATCGCGCACATACATTATATATATATATATATATATATATATATATATATATATATATATATATATATATATATATATATATATATATATGACATTCGTACGATTTTGACGAGGCTTTGAAGATGGGGGAGTCGCCGCATGGTACGCGTCGGCTTTCCTTCTAAGAAGCAAATTCCGATATTGCTTATACAGTTTATTTTTAAGACTATCGACTTCCAGGTCCGTTCCCATGATAGCCAACTTTATATTCAACCTCGCGTAAATCCCAATGTCTTGAACATCAGCTCGGATAAATGTAAACATATATCAAATTTATTGTAAGGACCGTGTCCTTTCCCCAAAAACAGTGATTTTTTGAGAAAAAATGAAGGTATTCAAGATTGATGTACGGATCAGGGTACTGTCATTCGCGCGACCGCGAAACATGCTAACGGGTCTGCATAAGCATGGGGCCCAAAAAACCGCGCGTTCCATTTTCAATATTTTCTTCCGATGAGAGTGTGTGGATGACGAGATCAGGATTTTACACGGAATTGATACATAGTCTTGCGGAGTTTCAGTTTTTTTTAAATTAAGAAGTGTTGATAAGTAATGAAGGAATTAATGTTTGAGAAAAGTGCCGCCGCGGCTGTGTGGCCAGTCGGTGTAGGTGCCCATGTAGGTTTCGCTAATCGAACCATACCGGCCAATACTTGGACCAATGTTGGCGGGGCGATGATCGATTACCCAATTGTACGCCAATTCTCGACTGAGTATTGACTAGCCCACATTGGTTTGCCGATACGAGGCCAATGTTCGGCCAATGTTCGGCCAAATATAGACTCGCTAATCATCGGCTTGTCGATACGAGGCCGATGTTTGGCGAAGTATAGACTCGCCAATCATTGGTTTGCCGATACGCGGCCAATGTTCGGCCAAACATAGACTCGCTAATCATTGGCTAGTCGATACGAGGCCGATGGTTGGCGAAGTATAGACTGGCCAATCATTGGTTTGCCAATACGAGGCCAATGTTCGGCCAAGTATAGCCTCGTTTATTATTGCTTTATCGATATGAGGCCGATGTTTGACGAAGTATAGACTCGCCAATTATTGGTTTGCCGATACGAGGCCAATGTTTGGCCAAATATAGGCTCTCTAATCATTGGCTTAAAGATACGAGGTCGATGTTTGGCGAAGTATAGACTCGCCAATCATGTTTTTGCCGATACGAGGCCAATGTTCGGGCGAGTAACGCGTGATCGAACCGCAATTCGTATATTGACGATTCAGTGTTTCGCGTCGAAGTCATTGAGAGACGAGATAAATACTTTTTACGAGTCCATTGGACATTATTCTTAACAAATATACAACCAAATCAATGCACTCATTGGCCGATTCTTGAACGAGCTCATACGCGAGCTCTGCCGATTTTTATGAACCGTCCTATACTGACAGAAAAATTTTATTAACATAAACCAATCGCGTCTATTTATTTATTTTTTATTTGATTTAACTAGATTTTTCGTGAAATCAATTTTTTTCTATTGCATTCCATTATTGGAATTATTCATTTTAAATATATTTATTTATTCAAATTAAACTTGAAATGATGAACGAATGGTCTGTCTTTATTGCAACACACATATTAAAGGGTTGTGGGGGTAGAGAGGGTGGAGGGAGAGGAATTGTATATATATATATATATATATATATATGTTAGGTTTGGAAATTCTATAACACTCTCTAATTATCACAATGATATTAACTAATTGATATAGTTTATGTGATACCAATAATGATGAGAATCCATTTGGTCTCTATGGCATATCTGCGATTCAAATGTTACGAGCACTCGGTAGCATAGGGGCAGCATGCTTGGCTATGAGTAGGTAGGTTCAAGGTTCGAGTCCCATATAGGTAAAATATTTTCTTCGAACTAATCGTTTCGAAAGACCAGGTAACGACGAAATACAATACAAAATTTTTTTTTTGGCAGTGCAGGACCAATTTTGGTGATCTATATTGGGTCGCAATTATCCGCCAAGACTCGGTCGATAATCGGGCCAAGCTCGAGTGCCAATGATGGCAATCTTGACGGGGAGTTATTGTTGGCTGATTCGCGAATGAACTCCTACGCGATGCTCGGCCGATTCTCCTAAGCCATTCTAGGGCCAATTTTGATTGCGAATATCGGGCCGCTCTTATCATCCGAGGCTCGGTCGATAATCGGGCCAAGCTCGAGTGCCAATGTTGGCAAGCTCGGCATCGAACATCGGCCAATCGTTGGCCACTACCGATCACCCCACATGGGTGATTCTGGCAGCTGGAGTGATCACAAATGAAAAATTAAAAAATGCGCTTTCCGCGTGAGTTTGAAGTTTACATCGTTGAAAAGCATCGAAAGTTCTCTTTAATACTCTTGTTTTCATTATTATCTAAAACAATATTTGGCAGATTTGGTTCATAGATCACTCAATAGAAATTAAAAAAATTACTTTTTTTGCATTTCAACGGTCCAAACTTCAACGTCATCTTCTAGTATAGTAATAAAACTTTGAAAATTATAAAAATGGCAAGCTGTGAAAAAAAAGTTTGATTTTCGACCAGAAATAATAGTTTTAACGATTCGTTATCAACAAATGGAGAAACACATTAAAAAATTATCCGATCATACGATAGATGATCTGATGAATGTTAAAAACTATGCTCTGTCCGAATTTGAAGCCGAAATAGATTTGAGGCCGAATAGATTTTGATATACGGCTTGCACCGTTTTATAAAACATAGTCGCAAGAAAAACGCAAAATAAAAAAGGGGAAATTGCAGCAAGCCAGTTTGCCTTATCGCAGTGGGTGACCCTTTATAAAAATCGTTATAACTTTGTCAACTTTTGAAATTTCTACAAAACCTTTGTTCCATATTGAAATTAGGAACCTAGGCTATAAAACTATGCATACAAAAATCGTATTTTTTTTAATTTTACCTTTGTGCAGGCCTTTTAAGTGTCGCCCAAAACCGAGAAATTCCCATACACTCTATGCAGATCCCAACGTTTTAGGACGTATATATATATATATATATATATATATGGGCGGCCCAAAATCGCACACTCCACGTGAGTGGAAAATTGTATCTGGTGTACAGATTGCCTGGCGCCACAGCAAAAATTAGTACGACACACGAAAACTCCGCGTCGAGCTTCGCGTACGTTTGAAACTCGAAACTTTGTACAAATGTATATCGGAGCGAAGCGTGTTTCGCATATTCAAGGATTTTTTTGTAAGCGCGCGCCTGGAAATTCTCTCACGTTTCTGATACGGCACGTACCTACGAAGATTTTATACAGATTCTTGTGTCGATGTTGTTGTTTGTTTACTTATCAATCTCGACCAGTGGATCTCGATGCGGGATAGAAGAATCTTGAAAGAACAAATGCTAATGTCATCGATCCTTTTTTGTAACGATAAGTTTAATCGTGCGATCGCGATTTTCGTGCAATTTAAAAAGTCGCACTTTATGGAAATTACAAACTCGCCACATTCCGGTATATTAATGTATACACTAAATAACTCTAGATGCCTGATATAATCTGCTCAACGCGTGTAGAAAGTTCTAATGACTCTTTATCGACAATAAAGACAGGGGTCACCAGATGTTTGATGAAAATATTAATGATCAAACTTAGAAAAATGTGACTAGCAGAAGAATTTTTGTAGGCGCGACTTTTCGGAGAAAATGTAAAAATGTCTGAATCTACAAAACGTATGCGAAATTTTTTATTCCAGTCTATCGTTGGGTATAATAGTTGATTGTAACTTATTTTTTTATTAAGTGGTACTTCAATCTACCGATCATTCAGAAGGGCCCTGCTTATGACCCCAGAAAATACGGCCTTCCGCAAAAGGATTAACTCAAAAACATGTATTTCTTTATTTTTATCATTATCCAAAGCTTTTTTTCGCAAATTGAGGTCGTAAATTTCTAATGAGAATACGTAGAATTGTCTAAGCTGTTTTCATAGCCTAAATCGGCCAAACAAGGTCGAGCTATTGAAAAGAATTAATTTTTGTAGCATTCCAATAATACAATCTTCAACGTCATAACACCTATCCAAATCACATCCATGTGTGTTTTACGTTCTTTTTTAGTTTTCGAGAAAAAAAGCATTTCTTCATTTTTTTCGAGTTTTCCTGTAGCATTGGTTTTCGTTTTCTTCTCTTTTGTATATGTACTTACCTCTTAGAAGTTTTTAAAATGCCGTTGGGGGCCATTCAGACTAGTATAAGTATTTTACTATACTTTTCTCTCAAAAACTAGAAGAGAGAGAGAGAGAGAGAGAGAGAGGGGTTATTTTCTTTTCTCTTGCTGCTTCCCTTTCTCTCCTCGCGAACGCAACGTCCCAGGACTTGCTCTACGGGACCAACTAATTGCTATAATTAATTAAATGATACCTGCAATTATGCGATAACCGGTTAGCAATAGCCCGAACCAGCGGAGATACGCAAAAATAAAGGGGTGTGAACAGTGTTAGTGGCTATCACTGCACGCTACTGTTTCGACGTTGTCCATTTCTGTCCATATACATCTACGGCTGGGCTAATATGCCCTCGGCACATTTGCCTCCGAATCACGCCCTCATACCTCGCTATTACGAGTAGTTCCAATCTACTGCAACTCTATCAGGTACCACCTATTATTAGCCTTCCAATTGTGGTCTGGCCCGTGCTCTGGTCCTTCTCCTTGATCATCTGTCGTGAACTTCGAAGCGGAGGGCATTCTTCTTTCGCGGAATTTATTTTGACAAAGGGATGAAAAGGGTGAGAAGTGTTTTCACACTTTTTAGAAAGAAAAAAAGTCAACGTGGTCGCGAATTTATTGCTAGCGGTGTTAAAAATAATCGTACTTCCGCGTAATTCCAGGTGTATTCAGATACTCTCGTCACAATATTTTGTAAACGAGTGAAGATTATTTGAGTATGAAGATTTATGTTATTTTGACGGTGTTGAAGTTTGCATCGTCGGAATGCAACGGATATTTCTTTTGATTTTTCATTATTACACAAAATCTTTTTTTTAGGAATTTTGGTTACAGTACTCTGAATGAACATTTCAAAAAATAGTTGAGGATTTTTCGGGGGTAAAATCGGCGCAAAACTATCAATGAAATTGGAAAAGATTTTGTTTTGGTTGCGTTCGAATGATGAGAACTTTAATGTAATTCGTTATTTACGAACATGTTACAATTTAGAATTGAGTAGGACGTTGGAATTTCGGAGCGGAGGACGTATTGTTTGGAAAAGAGGGACCATCGCTCGACATATTGATTGCGAAGTCGTGACACCAGTGAAGATAGTCGTAGCGGGAGAAACTGGTGGTCACTATCCTGAAGTAGGATCCCTGCAAAGAGAATCAATGTTGAAGATTTTTTGACCGAAAAAAAGAAAAGTTGGCTCAACCGACCCAAATTATTATGGCGAGCAAAATGACAGTCAATCAAAGGTCCAGATAAACCGGCATTAACTGGAACTTCAGACGCGACGTGGTGGATGTCTGAAACGTCTGTGAGGTCCATAAATGAATGCTCGAGATGCCTTTTCATTAGGCATTGCTCATCGTTTAAATCGGTGCAACCAATGTCTTTTTTCGTAAAGCTGCGGCAATCGATTTCACGGCAGTGGAAACTGGTTTCCTTTTTGGTTATGTAATTACAATAAAACTGGACCACAGCACTCCGTTTCAATGACAAATTGATCAGAACGAAGCGGTCCCAGAAAAACCTGAAAAATCGATCATTGTTGAAATCCCAGAAAAATTGAGAACTATATGTAGATTTGGCATCGGTGGGCGGTGATAAGTCATAAGTCTAAAATTATTCAAATTGCAGCAGATTTAAAAAAATTGACGGAAAATGATGACGTTAAAGTTTTGGTTGGAACGTAAAAATAATTAATTATTTTTAATAAATACAATTTTTTGGTTGACGTAGGCTGTGCAAATGGCTGAAATGTTTCTACATATTCTTATTAGAAGTTTACAACCTCAATTTGCGAAAAAAAGACTTCGGCAAATGATAAAAATCAAGAGAAAAAATATCGTTGCATTCTAACGATGCAAACTTTGACGTCCCGGGAAATGTCGGTTTTCAACGTGAAAATCTGGACTTTGATGCCATCGTGATAAAAATCACAATGGCCGTTTTTCGAAATACTTAAGATTGTCACATTTCTAGGGTTCCTAAATATGAAAATATTGTTAAATATTGATGACTAATGTTTTTTTTTCTACAGAATACAGTACTTTAATAAACAAGTTTTCTCCGAAGTAATTTCTCACCCTTTGAACGTTCAACAAGCAAATAGAACTTCGATGCAAAAGCAATTCATTAAACGCCCACTTGCAATATAATTGCACCCGTATACGTTAAATAAATTGAATTGTTCCCTTGTACTCATTGGCCTCGAAAACTTTTCGTGTTACAGGCGATACGGCACGAAATGCGGGGGTTGTATGCAAGGGATTAGCCCTCAAGATCTCGTGCGGAAAGCGAAAAACAAGGTTTTTCATCTGAAATGCTTTACCTGCCTCACGTGCCGAAAGCAACTGAGCACGGGCGAAGAGCTCTACGTCCTTGATGACAACAAGTTCATTTGCAAGGAGGACTTTCTATCCGGAAAGTCGTTACAGGCGGAAAGTCATCATCCGCACAGCCATCACGGTAAATACAACACGAATTTGCCAAACAATTCCATGCATGTCTTAACATATATGAATATAAAAAACTGTAGGGGTCCTTTTTCTAAAATTATTTTGTTTTCCTAAAATGTTATTACAAGTATTTTATATTAAATAAAACAAGTAGAAAAAAACGTGTTTGAAAAAAATGGTCTGTATGTTTGCGCGTTCATAACTGGAAAAATACCGAATCGATTTCGATTAATCTTCCACAGGAACACAGCCTGAAGTGTGGAATATGGATTCGGGCTATTAAGCTGCATGCTATGTAGCTAACGACATTTATAATAAACAAACGTACAAACAAACAAACATTTACGAATTGTCGAGGGTTAAGTGTAATTAACGATTTAAAAAGAATTGACTCTACAGATAATTATTATCGTAAGGAAGAACGGGAGGGAAAGAAAGAAAATGAAAGATTATTATGGGTGAGAAACCTACGCGTTTATTTGCATATATTAATGTGACAAAAAAAATTTATCATTTTCGCATCAACTTTCCTTAAGCTAGGTGGTGGCCGGAAAAAAATGAATTTACGCGAATTTTTAATAGAAAATCGTGGGCAGGTTTTCGATTTTTTCTTTTCACATTAAAGAGTATGGTATTAAGTACCTCTTAAAATTTTTGTGTAAAATTTACTTATAAATGTGATAGAATCAATGGTTTGTGCAGACCGCTGTCTGAAACACGCCTTTCGCAGTGACCCCTGCTGTTCGGAACCAAATCATCCGAAATAAACAAATCAAATGCATTTCGTTTTTTAAAGAAATTATCTAGTTTTTGGACAAAGGATTTAATGAAATATTGATTGTTGAAAACATTACCGCTGTCCAAAGTGGCATCGAAAAAAAAAATTCCTTTGTTCACGTACTGCTTTTTGATATGTAAAAGAAACTTGTAAAATTTTAAGTTGAGCGATGCAGAGATTTTGTAAATACCGTGGTCACCGATTTCGAAAAAGTTATTTAGAAAAAAACTCGTTTAAAATTTGCCGGTCGGCGGAACCGACCTATAAACGTCCATAATTCCCTCAATTTTGACCGGATCGAATGAAATTTCCAGAGAATATTTATAAAATGTTATATTTTGAGAATGCGTCGAAAACCAAAAATCGATGTTTAAAAAAAATGATCTAGGTGTAATCCTAGAAAAAAATTCCAAAATAATGACATCGTCTCCGCAACGTTTTCCAAACCTACACTTAAGAAAATGACTTGAGGTAACTAAGTCCGTCATTGGGGGTACCAACGACGTATTTATTGAAAAATCTGAAATACTACGTGATTTTAACCCTTACTTGCCCCACTTCTGTAGATTACACGTCGTCAATACATTTTCGTATAAGAAAAAGAGTGGTGGGGTTGTTTTGAACTCCATACTAGCAAGTAATACTAGTATGGAGTTAGTATGGATACCATACTAACAATTATTTATGCCATCGTACTAACAAATACTCGAACCAATAAAAAATGCCAGTGTTTCATCTCAATATTCATAGTGTTGGAGTTTGCATCATTGGAATGCAACGAAAATTCTTATTGATTTTTTCATTTCTTTATTTTTACCATTACCTAAAGTCATTTTTCAGCAAGTTTCTGTCATAAATTTTCTAATAAGCAACCTCAAAGATACTTCAGAGATTTCCGTAGCCTAAATGTGCCGAAAAATATGCCAATACGAAAGAAAAACATATTTTCGTTGCATTCCAACGATGCTAACATCGAACCCACAAACATTCCGTTGCCCACCTGCGAATGAACAATTTCCTCGATCCAAGCGTAATTTTTTTCTCTTCGTACCAGTTGGATCTCAGTTTGAATAATAATGATCTCCAGGCACACTACAATTTTATAATATTAGTAATATATGTATTTCTTTCACCCACCCCCCGGCCCCTTATTTCTTCTCCGCTCGCTGTGGGAAAAAGCAAAGGATCACGCATCGACGCGTTCATGAACGAGCGGCCACGTAAGAACCCAGAGGGATTTTAAACGGTCAAAGCGGGCGGTGGGGCGAGGTGGGGGAGGGGGGGGGGGCGTCCGTTTAAGAGGCTTCACAAAAGCGCGCAGGATCTATCCAATACATATATACCCCGTTTCCCAAGTACACGATACTGGATGAGATATACGCTTGGCGGATGATCTCTGGATGTGTTTCAATAATATGCGAGCGGATCGCTGTGCGCGAGAGCAGAGCCGAAGGTTTATAGGTCGGTGGGGCATGTACCCTCCGCGGTAAGCTGTGAAAACAGACGGTAGGCGCGCGGGGTTCGTGACACGAGATCTGAAAAGTCGTGTACTCTTGGAGAGAATGAGAGAAGGAACGAAGAGGGCCTGATTGTTTCTTCGCCTGAGGTTGCAGAGAGCCTGCTCTCTCTCCCTCTCTCTCTCTCTCTCTCTCTCCCCCTCTCTCTCTCGCACAACTTTATGGGCTCCGGCATCCTTGTTTCTCCGGTTCCGAGGCCGGCTTCAAGAAGAGAGCGCCGAAAGGCGATCCGACGGGGCGAGGGGCATCACGAAGTAGAAGGAGGGGAACCGGGCCTCGTCGACAGATGAGAGAGAGAAAGAGAGAGAGAGAGAGAGAGAGAGAGAGAGAGAGAGAGAGAGAGAGAGAGAGCGCGAGAAGCCCACCTCGGCGCGTTTTGTAACCGTGAAAAGAACACTACACCGAGGATCGTTACGCAGTGGGTTCCCTTTTGTCGCGCGCCGACACCTCCGAGCCTTACCATTGTATATATAAAAATATATACTGCGTGACAATTATAAGGCGGCCATGTGTTCTTTGAAGATCTTACGCGGAGATTTTGCAACAGGGAAAAGTATGATTTCCAATCGTTTTTAAAAAGAAAGCGTTTTTTGTAGTAATTAGTAATTGCCAAAAAAAGTAAGCCTTTAAAAAAAATCCAAATTCCATTTTTTGAGTGCAGCAGAATGATGGTAATTTGACTCTGAATACGAAACACTCTACAAAAACTGTTTTCTGTATCCCGTCGTCAAGAAGCTAAATTATTAACCATGCATTGTAAGGCGTTGAATTTATGTGGCTCACTGCAAAAAGAGACATTGATGTCTTTTTTTTGAGAATACCAAAAAAGCGACAAAATGAGGTTTCTACATGTGTTGATGTATAAAAAAAATACAAATTGGCCCGCAGTCGTAGCTACTCTAAGATCGTTTTTTGAGCTCTGCGGAAGGACGCAGAACTTTTATGGATCAGCACCTAGGAAAAAGGAAAAAAAATTGGCATTCCCATGAGTTTCGCCAGAACAGTACACACGATTATACAAAAATAAGGTTTTTTTTCGCAAAATGGCAGCATTTTTGTTACATTTCTTTTTTTCGCTAAACAATCGGTTTTAATTTGTTAATAAAAACGAGAATTGCTGATGAATCATAAAACTCGTGTGTACTTTTTTAGAAAATCTAGCTAAGAAGCCACACTTCAAATTTCAAGTCAATTGGATGAAAACTGTCGCGACCACTGTTCTCGCGATTTCAAAAAGGTGGATTTGAGAAAAACGCGTTTAAAGTTTCAAAACTGATTTAGGAGCTATCGTCCACATGACGGAACTGAAGCTCTCATTTGATTTCTGCGTCTACCCACTGAGGCATTTTGATAGTAGGTCTTCAGTTGCTATGTTTTATTTTTTTGTACTACGACTAGACTAAACGATTCCAATATGCTACTCTCACCGTGAAGGCTATTTCATGCCTTCAGCGCGCTCAGAGGCGCTTTGGAAAATGGGCTTTACCAATTAGAAAAAAATTACTTCCGCGTATCATTCCTTTTGCACATCATTCTTGCGCGATTTATACACCATTTGAGCCAATGAAAAAAGTCGAACACTTTATTCTACTCAAATGTAACGCTCTAAAGTGGATAGATGGAATTTGATTCCATTTAAAGAAGGTTTTTAATGAGTGTTTCGTATTCGTAAGTACCTCCATTCCGCCAAACTCAAAATGGAAATTAGTTATGTTTTTTCAATTTTCCATCAATGCTCAGCCGCTCGTCATTTCCTCAAGCACAATCTTTAGGCTTCTCGCTAAAGCGCGCAAAGGCGCCGTACAGTCTATGCTGGAAACGAATGAGCTTCTCAACGTCAAAAAGATTGACCCAAGCTGTTTAAATGGCTCTTGCGATTACCCCAAACACCCAAACCAGCCTTTTACAATGTCTCCAATTAGTCAATCAACATATCACAAACATGTTACGAAGAACAATGAGACCAATTGGATAGCATCGTTGATCAAACCCACGTGTGTCACTTGGAATTGCAGGTGCCGACTCTTTGATGGGTTCGGGCTCGGAGGACGAGGACGACGAGGGCAGCGGGCACCATCACCATCACCATCACCATCATCACCACGGCGGAGTGGGTAGCTCGCATCTGGGACCGCACGGTTTAGTATCGGGTGGTCTGGTCGATCAAGTGGTCGGTCACGGTGGTGACTTGCCGCTCGGTAGTGATTCCTGCAAGCAGGAGGACTCCGAAGATCAAGGTGAGTTAACGAAAATAATACCGTTTGACACGCGAGGCGCAGGTAACATTGACGGTCGACGAGGGTGAATTGCTATGGACTTTTCTTAGGCTTTGCAGGTCCTGTTTGGCGAGAAACTGACAATGCTCTTTCGCCCCCTGCCCCCCTCTTTTTTGACCGTGGCACTCTCTCTCCCTCGTGTATTTGGATGGCGAATACTTGAGCGCGTACAAGTTTTTTCTGCTCTCGCTGTGTGTGCTACACAGACCGATAACTTTTAAAGCAAGCGGAAGGGCTGCGCGAGAGTAAGAGCTCCTCTTGGTTTCTCGCTCTATATCAAAGCGGTCGGTTACAAGGGCGCCCTCCTTGAAGGGTACCCCATTGTGCGGTGTGACACTGTCCAAACATTTTCTTTGTCCGGTGGTTAAGACTTACCCGCGTGGCTGCCTGTCGCTATATATACATCGGATTATCGGGGGGGCCTACGGAGGGTTCACTAGTCGGCCAAAAGTTCGAAAGAGAAAGAGAGAGAGAGAGAGAGAGAGAGAGAGAGAGAGAGAGAGAGAGAGAGAGAGAGAGAGAGAGAGAGAGAGAGAGAGAGACACTTCCATCATAATCCTACCGGGGTTTTCGACGCGTCGGGACTCCCCTACTGTTGCCGCTGAATCGATGATTCCCGTCGATGGGTTACGGATCCATTACTGTTGTACGACCGGAAGCGAGCATCTGTACATATCATAACATACCGAAATGGGATGACTGTTGATCGCGAATATTTCTTGAGAGGGAGAGAGAGAGGTCCGGGCGAGCGGAAACAGACGTGTTTTTCAACGGGCACGTAACAAACAGCCTAATCTGCCACTGCCGTTTTTCCATTTGTGCTGCGGATGACCCCTTGCGACGAGATCCAACTTAAAAAAATAGTGACCGTCTTTGACTTTTTGCGGAGCGACGAACGAATGATGAACCAGGCTTCGAGGATAAATAAAAGTTACCAATATCGCAATTGAATTTTCCGATGATTGGTATCGATGATTCCAATATCGCGAATTTTTATGCAATTTTTAAGGAGGGAGGCCTATTGATGGAGGTGAAAATAAGCAAATTATCAATATTTTTTTGGGTCGAAAGTATCTAATCTCCAAAACTAAAAGTTTGTGTGGATATAATTAAATTTCTTAATTTTCTATTTTTCTTTTAATATTAAAAAATTGCGGCTGTAGGCTTGCTTCACAGACGGTTGCCGCCTGAGTTGTTCCACGGTGTAAAACCTACCGTCTGGCGCAATAATCTGAACCATAAGAGCCAATAAATTTTAGATTTTTAAGGATCGCAGGCTCTATATGAACCTGAAACATACAAAGAAAAGTGAGAATTCGAAAGAAAGTATTTGTTCGAAAAAAATGTTCTATCTTTCATGACATTTTTACTATAGTATTTGTTAATGGAGAAGTAGCGTTTTGAAATAATTGTCGAAAAAACTTTAGGTTCACATAGACGGTAATGCCATTATCTAAAAGTTGAAAAATTTCAAAATGATCGATCAGATAGTTTTCGAGTCATCTTGTACGAAGTTCACAGAAAAGAGGTTTTCAGAAAACCGCATTTACAGATCCAAGACTGAAAAATTTAGCGACTAAATGATCTACCGATTAATCTGCGATAATAGAACGTTATTCTAAACACGTTTGACGAACATTTACACAAAAAAAATGAAATTTTTTAAAGTTATAAAGGGTTCTCACCCTTAAATGACCTTAGACACGTGGTAATCCATTTATTGACGATAAATATTGCGGATATCAATTTGGATTTTAGTATTTGCTCTTTAACAACTTATTCTTATTTAAATAAAAAAAGTCTATTTTAGTGTTTTCCGCAGCGGGGAAATGTTGATTTCTCTGCCGAACAAGATTTTATTGATGTTGCATATTTTCATTTCGAGAATTTCAATTGGAAAGACCGCAAACTCCGGATGTTGGTACACACGTGATCAATTTTTTTGCTTTTCTCACTTTCTAATTGCATGGCAGTTGGCACGACGGCCCTGTATCAAACGTCCACATTTCCGTAAACCATCGTAAACCCAAACTCCCTGAAGTGTGGTCATGAAGCATTTGAATGAAAAAAAAAAAAAAAAACAGAAAAAATATCGGAACAATCGGTACTAACGTTCCATTGGATCTGCTTCGTGTCTCTCGGTCCCTGCGGTTCTTCAAAAATGAAGGCTCGCTTGACGGAGATCCGGAAACAAGAGACAGTCAAACGGAGAACAAGAGTCCCGACGGTGGAGCGGGAGGTGGCAGCGGGGACGGTGGAGCGGGCTCCAAGAGACGAGGTCCCAGAACTACCATCAAGGCTAAACAATTGGAGATCCTGAAAACCGCATTCTCAGCAACCCCAAAACCCACCAGACACATCAGGGAACAACTAGCGAAAGAGACGGGCTTGCCGATGAGAGTTATACAGGTAATAGGACTGTAAATAACTGGACTGTCAAAAAGACGCGACAAATTCATCTATATCGTCCAATTATTATTCAGAAATCAAACTTTCAATTCCGAATCATCATGGCCAACTCCGTCGAGCTATTTGTTAATTTTCTCTTAATTTTCTTTCCACCTTTGACAAGGTCTGGTTTCAAAACAAAAGGAGCAAAGAGCGTAGATTGAAGCAATTAACCTCGATGGGTCGTAGTCCATTTTTCAACGGATCACGAAAGATGAGAGGTTTCCCGATGAATTTGAACCACGGACCGCTCGGTGGCGAAGACATACCGCCTGCCGGATTTCCCTATTTTCCGGCGGACAAGTTCGAGTTCGGATACGGAGGACCGGTCACCTTCCATCACGAGTTCTTCGGGGCCCATCCACCGCCACATCCGCACGGTCCACCGTTTTCCGGCCCCGGCAATCCCAGCGGTGAGTACATACATATAATATATACTCCAAATAATAATAACAAGAATGATCGAGTCATTGGGAGGACCCAACATCAACGAACTTCGCCACTTGAATATGCCCGAGGGTACTGTTCACCGGTTAATTACTACCTGACCGCGATGAATAATGATAAGTCAACCGGAAAAGAAAAATATTCACTATTGATAGATTGTGTGTGCTACGAGCCACGATGAAAACCGTCCGAGTGCTTCATCTTCTTTTCAGACCTTGATCGTACGGATAGCCTCTCTCATTGGGGATCAGTTTTCTCTTTTTTCTCTCGGGGATTTGCTTCTTTAAGGAGGTTGCAGCGTTAGCCACAATCCGCGTTAAAAAAATATATATACGTTATTGTCTAGACTATACTGAGTCTTTACGAAATAAAAAAAAATCACCTCAAAACACCAGAGATAAAAATCGTTTAATGTATGTAACTTTACGTGCGGTTAGATGGGCAAGACGTTCACGCTATGGGGAATGGATTTTTTGTTTGGCTACTTAGCACCAAGATACTCCATTTCTAACAACGGATTAACGCACACTAAACATTTGTGAATATTAAGACGAAAAAACCCATCGTGCCCATACATATGCAATTCTGACTAGAAATGTTGCCACGGGGCAGACTAGAGCTGCATCCGGCATACCGTATTCCGTCCCACGGCACGGTACAGACCGCCGGATCAGAGCTTCACCGGGCATGAAACGCTTTTTTGAATCCGGTCATGACGCGGATGCCGGTAACGTAACTGATCCGTATACCTTTTCGAGCTCTGATACGGTTGTCGTATCTATGCCTGAAATGAAAAAAAAACCAAAAATAACGAATAAAAAATTCTGGTAGTATTTTTTGTTTCCATATGCGTTATTTATGATCGTGCCTATATGATATTTGGAATAAAACGGATCCTGCCGCGTTGAAGTTTTATACCTCCCCTCGGAATTGAACCTACGTTTCCTAATACTAGAGCTGAGCGCGCTACCTATTTAGCCATTCCAAGACTTGTGTAAACCTTCTTTTTTTCTTTGCATATTTTTATCATTGTAATTCTATTCTAAAGAATGTCAATAATTTTACTCATGGAGTTGAAGGTTGCATAGCTGCAATGTAACTATAATTCTTTTTTTACCGGATTTTTTCGGCCTAGTTAGGCTGTGAGAATAACTCAGACGTTTTTACATATTCTCATTCGAGTGCTACGACCGGAATTTGCAAAACAGGCTTTTGATTAGATTTTGTAAAAAAATTTGAGTTGTGCCAATAACATTTAGATTTATTGATTTGATTGATTACCTTTCGATGATGATATAAATAAACGAATGGAAAGGGAAGAAAAGAAGCGTCGTATTCTCACGATGCAAACTTCAAATTTATTTTTGAAGTTCATTATTTTAGACACCATATTACTTTTATTAGAATCTTGCCGAAATTATGCACGCAGCAACTCAGTTGTTTACTTTGATGGCCCAGAATAAAGTTATCCGGTAGACATGCGGCGCAAATCAGACATACAGTTCGAAGTGTATGGCGGATCGGCACCGGATGTCTACTGGATTAGCCAACCTTGGAGCACGGATGGAAAAAGGAAAATCGATCAGGCCTTGGACAGGTCACCTTAACAGAGCCATGTGAGGGACGCGTTGATGGTCGTCTGATGTGGGCCTGATTAATGCTGCCTTCTTAAATCGGTATCTGGGTACTCCGGCAGAACTACGGCGCCGATCGGGCACGGACTTCGGCGCCCTACCAAGATCCTGGCAAGATTACCTGATTCAGGACTGATCAGTTTGTCTTTATTACACCCGTTCTTCGGATTCACTGGTCCAGTAAATATCCAGCACAGATCAGGCGGGCGCTTCCAAAGTATTCCGGACCGTATCTTCAAACCTGCCTGATCAGTGATCCGGCTGCTGATAACTTAGAAAATTAATTCATACATTTTTTTTATATTTTTCATATATTTTTACGATCGACTATAAAATTGCAAACGATTTATAATCGCACGGATTTCTAAATCCCTCGTTTTTTATAGAAATAGGTTTTCAATAATAATAAGAGTAAATAATAATTATAAATAACAATGCACCGACACCGGTAGATGGGCGATCAGCCTTTGGTTCTGGCGGTACTTCGAGTTAAACAGCATTGTGCGTGGCCAATATTCAGAGCGGTGACCGCTTAGCGGTGCACCGGCGGTCGCATCAACCAGTGAGCGGAAGGCTAATACTTTTGATACCTTGGTGTACATACGTGAGTTAAAGTCGGCGCACCGGAGAAACAGAAGAATATAGTTTTCCATAGTTTTCCCGTACCCTCGGAAAATTTGGTACAGTGTAGCTTAAGGCGGGATATACATTTAGACGGGAAAAAATAAGCAATTTTAAGGGATTTTTTAAAGTAAGAAATAATGATTCTACATTTATCAAATTGTAGGTATACATTAATAGTATATTTAAGTATACGAAACCATTCTTTTAAGTTCTTTTATCATCTCAATGGCGGAGCTGTGGCAGAGGGTTATAGCTAGGTTGCTGCGGGAGTTGCGAATCGGCGTGTAGTCTAGCTTCCCGTAGACTTTGATTTGCAAAAAAAAACTCAACTTTTTTCAGTTAGAGCATGTATAGTTTCTGTTCGACAGTAATTAAAATTTAAGAAAATTCAATTTTAAGAGAACGGCACGCATTTACAAAAAAAATTATCATTTCACGCAAATATTCTGTGAAATTTTGGTTAAAAACTAGTTTTTTTTTCTAATGATTTAAAAGCAATTCTCGTCAAATAGAAGGTAGCAATATTTCTACCAAGTTTCAATTCAATCGGCTTAATCTTTTTGCGTAATTCTGCACGCCAATTCCGCAAATGCAGTTTTGGGAAAAACGCACTTGAAGTTTACATAGAGTTTGAATTAAATTGCACTAGGTATTTGTGGTGACTAATTACTTAACTAATCTGTTACAAAGTAATACAATTACAATTACTACTGTAATTGATAATTGTATTACTTTGTAACAGATTATCCATTACAGTAGTAATTGTAATTGTTAGTTGTTCATTTAGTTACTTTTTGCCTATCTCTGCTTGTCCCTCCGCGCTCTCGCTTCTACCGGCGGCGCGCGCTCCAAATTCGAGTGGTGAGGCACAGCGTTGACGGGCGTTGACGGGCGTTGACGTTTGAAGTTTTTCGAATTTCGCTTCGAAACTTTGGGAAAATATTCCACATTTATAGTTCTATAATTTTAACAAAAAAACAAGAAAACGATTTTTTGATCGTTATAAATGTATATCTCGCCTTAAGACAACTGTGGATTTAGATTAGATTAGCGAAGTGCGGTTAGGGAGTGATAGGAAAGGGTTTAATCAGGAAGGGTTATACGTAAAAACCCGCACGGGTATACGTTGAAACTCAGGAATTGACGGAGACCTTAATAAATAAAAAAAATCAAGAATAAAAAAATTAATAATAACAATCAAAACAATCCGGCATAGAGAAGCTTCCGACATAGGGAAGCTGGCGTGCTCATTGCCCGGGGGAGCAGAGGTACTCTAGGAGGACCTCATCAGCTGCTGGATGGATAGCGTACCGGCGCGGCAGGGATACATGGCGAGGTTGCAGGCCCTTCGGTACCAAGTGCACCCAGAGCTTAAACACCTCGCGTAACAATATCTGCAAGACCAGGTTGCCTGCTTTCTACGACAAGTCTATACGCCGTTCAGTCCCCCGGTCCCCCGGCAGTTAGAACCCCCCACCCGTTGGCGCGTCGATTCAACAGAGGACTGGGGAACAAGGAGGGAGACAATCACTGGGAAATTTTCTCTTCAGCCTGGTTGCCTAGAAGCTTCAAATGAGTCCCTTGCAGCAGCAATTTCTGAGACTGCTGATCTCCTCAGCTTAAACTGCGCATCACGCGACCTGATGAGGCGAGACCTCGGACGGGCAATAACAAGGCGGTGTTCGTGGTTAAGCCTCGGGGACGTGTTGCACAGCTCCAGAATAAAGCCAATGAAGTGCGGGGCAGGCATCCAGTGTATTCAGTGTATTCAGATCGTACTTAGTGTATGATAGATTTCATTACGAAGGGTGGGGCGTTCACCCGGAAAATCCGAAAAATCGGGTCGGAAATGAAATGCCGTCACCACACATTCACCAAAGCTATCCTTCTTATTATGAAGAAATGCTACGTGGAAAAGGTGCGGAACCTGGGGGTTGCGAAGCAATCCCTAGAGAGTCGGCTGGGTCGGACGTTAGACAACGCCCTCTTCTACTCTGACCCAGGCCGCTAGTTCCAACCACCTGCGCCTGTCCCCGACAAAGTGCCAACTGCTGTTCAGGTGGAGCGGTTTTGGGGAGAACTGTATAGCAAGAAGGTTCATTTTGATGAAAGCACTCCAGCTCTGAGGCAGTTGAATGCGCTTTTTCCGGCCACAGCCGAGTCAGCGTGGCGACTGTCTTCCAGTCACGCGGGGTGAGCTGGAGAGGGCGTTGAGTAGCATGAAGAACCACGCCGCTCCAGGGCCGTATGGGATTAACATCTTCTGGTGGAAGAAATTCACGTGCACGCATACCCATCTGGCCCGCATCTTCTGGTCGTTCATAGATCGGATGGTGCCCATCCCTGCGTGGCTCACAGAGGGAAGGACGGTGTTACGCTCCAAAAATGGGGATCTGTCTCGTCTGGAGAACTACCGCCCGATAACGTGTCTGAATGCGCTTTGCCAGATCTTCACACTGATACTTTATGGGCATGTTCTGCGCGAGATCAAGCCTGCATGGTGGGAGATACATGAACTAAGGGGATCCAAGAGGGGGCTGCCCTCTGCATCACGCAAAACGCGGTCCAGCACAAGCGTAACCTCTCAGCCGCTTGGATAGACTACCGTAAGGCAATTGACACGGTCAGTCACAAACTGATTCACATACTCGAACGTCTTTTGGTGAGTCCTTACATAGTGGGATGCATTAAGCAGCTCATGCCGCTCTGGAAGACATGCTTCACAGTTATATCTAGTGAAGGCATCGTGTCGACCGGAAGGGGGGGGGCGTATAGGAGAGGGATTATCCAGCGGGATTCCTGTCAGTACCCTCATGTTTTGTGTCTCACTATTACCTCTGTCAATCGCCATGCGGTCTGCACGCGGGTACGAAGCAGGGGCCCCCGGGGGCCTGGGCGAGGGGTCACCCATCTATTTAATATGGTTTACCTCAAGCTATACACTCCCGGGAAGGGACGGCATGAGCTCCTCTTGAACATTGTGGCGATGTAGACACGAGCGGCTGGTATGGACTTTGGATTGGACAAGTGCGCTGTTCCTCGTCTCAGGAGAGTAAGAGAAGAGGGTATGGCGGCCGATGTTCGGCTGGTGGACGGGAGCGTCTGCAAACACCTGGACGCCGGAGGGTCTTACTGGTACCTTGGCATCGATCGGCGCTTTGTACAAGACGCCGAGTGTGTCAAAGGGGCCCTCTGCAGCGAGCATAGGCGGCGTCTCAGACGAATCTGGAATTTGCATCTGTCTAGGAAAAACTAAATTACGGCCACCGATATGCTCGCTGTCCCGCTCCTGCTCTACTCATTTGGCATCGTCAAATGTCGTAGAGACGAGCTTAAATAGTTGGACATCAGCACACGCAATATAATGAACATCCAGCGGAGTCTGCACCCTCGATCTGCTATCCCACGCCTTCATATGCTGCGTTAAAGTGGCGGGCGCGGGCTCTTAGGATTGGAGTGTATTCATGACCACATTGTGCTCGGAATAGCAAGCGATGTAATAACGGTCTCGGACCCGCTCCTGGAGATCGTGCACCAGCACGATTCTCATGGGGTGAGGACGTTTCTTTGTTAGGCAGCAGATCGTGTAGCAGAGACCCTCACCTTGGAGTTTCGCTGGCGCTGGCGTAGCACGTTGCCAACAGACTCCGTCGCTCAGTTGCCCAAGTCCCGACGCTGGCGTGCAATCAGGGCTGCCGAGCCGACTGTCCTGACTCGGCAGCACGTGGGCAGAGCCGTGCACGGTGTGTTTTTCTAACATATGGAGAAGCAAGAGCTGTCCGCCCAGCTGACCTTTTCAGTCTTGCGGTCAGTTGGACTGATGTCCGAGACCGAAGGGTCATCTGTGCCTGCCAAGGTGGAGTTATCAACACCCTGGTTTATCGCAGTTGCGACATGGGTCAGACTCTGCCGACCATTTTGTGTCGTGCATGCAAACAATCGTCGGAGACACTACTGCATCTACTGTCGGCCTGCCTGGTATACTATGCAGCTTCCGGCTATATCCAACGCCATAACGCGGTCCTAAGGGTGTTGTATTACCACCTACCGCACTCTTATGGAATAGACCGGGAGCCCGTGCCGCCTTATTTACCAGGTGATATCGAGTCCGTTGTCATGGGCGAAGGGTGCAAGATTTATTGGAACTTCTCGTTCGTGACCATCGGGCCGCTTCAAGCAACTAAGCCTGATGTTGTCTTCTACGATTTCGATGACAAGACGATATACGTCATTGAGTTCTCGGCCCTGGCCCAGGTGAACGTGTCGCGAAAGGAAGAAGTAGAAACGGCTCGAGTATCAACCTCTCCTGGCCGAGCTACGTCGTCTGCACCGGGGATTCAAGGTGACTCTCGCTGTCCTTATCATCGGCACGCTTGGGGGGATGACGAAGTGTTTTGTGTTAGGCTTCACCGGCATACCAGTTTGCAAACCTAGTGTCTGGTTGCTAGCAGATCGGATGCAGAAGGCGGTCATACTTGGACCCTCCGTTTACTCAGGCAACACGATTGTGGACAGCGGTAGTTGCTCACCCTCTGGCTTGAGGGAGCGGCTATCACAGAGCGATATTTCACTTTTCTCGCGTCCGTTCGACTGGGCAGCCGAAGTAGTGCCAGAGCCGTCGAGTGTCGCCCAGCATTATTATTCCAGTCTAGATTAAGATCGAACCTAAGCCTCGGGGGTATCTGAATGTTTCCCAGTGCAAACTGAGGAAGTGCGTTACCCGGAGCAATAAAATGTATTATCAAATAATTACATAAATGATCGACCGACACCGGTGGATGGGCGGATGGGGTTCGGCTCCGGCGGTACACATGTATGTGCATGGCCAGTACTCAGAACGGTGACCGCTTCGCTATGCAACGGCTGGCGCATCAACCACTGAGCAGAAGACCCATACTTCTGATGCCTTGGTGTAGATGTTTGAGATGAAGTCTGTACACCAGAAAATCAGAAGAGTGTGGGGCCGTCTATACCGGTACACATTTTCCAGTTTTCCCGTACGCTCGGCAATTGCGGTAAAGTGTAGCTTAAGACGGCTGTGGACACAACGGAAGTTAGGTTTGATTAGCGAAGTACGGGTAGAGAGTGATAGGTAAGGGTTCAATTGGGAAGGTTTATACGTAAAACCCCGCAAGATTATACGTTGGAACTCATGAATTAATTGAGACCTAATAATAATAAATAAGCAAAAAAAAATATGCTGCAGATAATCCTGTTTAGGCCAAATCATTACTTATTTAGATATTTATAAAAAAATCTATTTTATTTAAATGATTTATTTTAAACAATATAACTGAAAAAGCTAAATAAACAATATTGACACCTAGTTGACATTGTTTTGAATATCGATTTTTGGTTTTGGACGTATTCTCATAATATATAACCCAAAATATATAGTATTGTGCAGACCGTCGTTTGCAAAACGTCCTTCGTGGTGACCAGTGCTGCACGGAAACAAATTATGCGAAATAACAAAAAGCCAACGCATTTAGTTTTTGCATGAAATTATCTAGTGTTTGGACAAAGGATTTAATAAAATATTGATTTTTGCAAAAAATAGCCGCCGACCAATGTGAAAGTATCAATTTTCGGCGACAGAAACGCTCTATTATCGTTTTGAAAAAAAACCTATGCATCTACAAAACATTCCTTTATTGACGCACTGCTATTTGATATGTAAAAAAACTCGTCAAATTTGAAGTTGATCTATGCAGTGATTTTTGAGATATCGCCGTCAACGCTTTTGATCAGTAAAATAGTAAAAGTAAATAGCATTGAAAATGAATTAATCAGCAATGCAATAATTAAGTACTCTAATACCGTAAAGTTGGAAGTATCAGTTCTCATATAAAAAAAAACAATTAAACAACATTAAATGGATATAGCATATCGGGTCAGATTCACAACAGCGCCGCTTGGGTTGAACTGTCATTTCGATTTCTCGAAAATGTCGATAGAATGAAATATATACACGCTTATATATAAAAATATGTTCAAAGGTCACGTCGGATTCGGAGATGGCAAAGAGGTGCGAATTTTTCTGAAATCAGTTCACAACTTGTTCGTAACAGGGCTCGATCCTGCGAGTATAGCAGGTATGGCAGCGGCGGCGGCCGCGGTCGCCGGCGAGTATCCACCACCGGGCGCCGCTGGGGGACCCCCGGAGTTTCTCACGGGTCCACCGGGCCAAGGATCTCAGGCACCGACAGGCGGCAGCCCCGGCGAGTTTTTGGCGCCTTCCGGTAAATATAAACATTCACCAATCAAGTGAAAATATAACGCGAGGCACCTCTTTTTTTCGGGAGTGGTTCGGATGCTCTCCGCTAGCTCTATTAATTCATTCAACGTTTTCAAACGCGTACCACGAAAAAAATACACGAAATTTCGATCTATCAGAATTCACGAACTTTTCGGAATCTATGCAAGATTTTCCTCAGCATCGCCCCTGGCAGATTGCCTAACCGTTCATTCATACCGGTTTTATAACCGAAAAACTAACCGTTGTATTTGGACAAAATTCGGCCGACTTTCTGACCGTGTTTTTGACCACTACCCGTGATTTGCTCAAGTTAGAAAGATGGTTAGAAAGTTGGTTTGAAATTCGAATTACAACCCAGCCGAAAAGCAACCACTTGTAACCAAATGTATAACCACTATCCGTGATCTGCTCAAGTTAGAAAGATGGTTAAGAATATGGTTGGAAATTTGAAATGCAACCCTGCCGAAAAGCAACCACTCGTGACCAAATTTGTAACCGTATTTATAACCACTATTCGCTTTCTAATTTAAGCGAATCACGAATAGTGGTTATAAATACGGTTAAAATTTTGGTTACGAGTGGTTGCTTTTCGGCAGGGTTATATTTCAAATTCTCAACCATATTTCTAACCATCTTTCTAACATGAGCACATCACAGATAGTGGTTATAATTACGGTTACAAATTCGGTTACAAGTGGTTGCTTTTCGGCGAAGCTGTAATTCGAATTTCAAACCAATTTTCTAACCATCTTTCTAACTTAAGCAAATCACGGGTAGTGGTCAGAGACATGGTTAGAAAGTCGGAGGAATTTTGTCCAATTCCAACCATCCGAAAAATCTAACCGTTATCCAGTGGTTATGTAAACTGCCAGGGCGGAGATACATTTTTTTTATTTAAAAATACCGTTTTCAAGTGCCAACCTAAAGGAAATGGCGTTGCTTTTTTCTTGGAAAACGTGTGTGGGTTTTTAATTTTTTTTTTACATACAGTTGTTATGGTGTCTATCCGTCGGGGGTGAAGTATAAGGGGAGCACCCTATGCTTATGCATGGAGCCGATTGACTGTTACCAACTGTTAGCTATCAAATAATCGTCATATTAAACGTACGTTTTCAAATTCTTTTTCTACATCTATTTGGGAAAAAATGCATTTGTGAACATTCGATGATTACAGTCAATGTTTGCATTACTTAGTATAATTATGTTCTATAACTTTTGCTCGCTCAATTAACGCGAGACGAATTGGAAACGTCGTAAATCGTGGTACATCATAAAGCCCAGGTTAGCAGAAGTGTCGCGAAGTTAGAGACATACGAGCCCCGTTCGTAACCTCAATATCGGCCCAAGGAGCTGTCAACAATGAATATCTGTTCGAGTTAAAAAAAATCGCTGAAAAGAAAAGGTGTGTACTAAAGCTGTCTATAATCTGGGAAGAATAAAAAAATTCAATAATTTTCCGATTTTCTAAAAAAAATGTATGTATGAAAAAAATACCGCTTTATTTTGTCTTTGCCTAGAAATTTGTACATACATATAATTTCTGAACAGAGTTATAAAATCAGTATTATGTAACTATTACTAATTAAGAGAATAAGAGCAAATAATATTCGATGTTTATTCTGACCGAGTAGTTTGAGATTCCCGGGCATAATTACCGAATACGGATAAGATAAGTAGCATTTGTGCCGTCTACGACGTTGCCATGATTGCATAGCTTAATCTTGTGTGCGTGATTTTCACACAAATTCGCTATTAAAAACATTAATCATTTTATAACGGTATTGTGAATTCTTATTTTCACGGTACTAAGGGTTAGTCCGATAGTTAGTCGAACCGTACCTAATTTTTCAGCTCCGTGGTAGCGTTTTCTTAGCAGATAGTAATAATGAACTGAAAAATGATCGGGAGTTTTCCATAAGGGTAATGTAATGAGCCCTCGAAAAACCTCGCGTTTCCGATTTTTCTTGTACAAAAACGGTACTGTGCATCCTGTTCAAACTGCACAGCATGATCCGCAGAGGGGTTATAAAAGTCCAGAAAAAAATTCAGCTTGGGGGTAACATGTTCACCTAAACCCACAACAACCTTAAAGAGTATGTGTATAAGTATCTTTCACAATTTTTGTATAAAAAATGTTTATAAAAGTGGTGGATACAATAGTTTGTGCAGCCCGCCGTTTGAAAACCTTCTTTCGCGGTGACCCTGTGGCTCTGAAACAAATCATCCAAAAAAAAAATAAACGCATTTAGTTTTTGCACGAAATTATCCACTGCTTGGACGAAGGATTCAATAAAATATTGATCTTTGAAAAATGGCCGCAGTCCAAAGTAAAAGTATCGGTTTTCGGTGAAAAAATGCTCTATTTTTGTTGATAAAAAAAACGATGCATCGAAAAAAAAATCTTCCATTAAATCACTGCTTTTTCATATGTAAAGAAAACTTGTAAAATTTTTAATCGATCGGTGCAGGAATTTTTTAGATATCGTGGTGACCGATTTTGAAGAAGTCATTTTGCGAAAAACGCGTTTAACGTTCACCGGTTCTCGGAACCTACCTATAAAGTCCATACCTCACGCAATTTTGAACGGATGAACTTGAAATTTTTAGCGACTATTTTTGAAATGGTGTATTATAAGAATTTGTCGGAAGGCAAGAATCGACGTTTTCGAAATTTTTAACTAGTTGTAAGCCCTCAAAGAAACGGGATTCGTTTAGGTGGAATTCTTACCCACCAAATACTCTCTTCGCTCGTTCCCCTCTCTCACCCCCTCTTCGCGTCCAAATAATTTATTCAATAAAAACGATCACTAAACAAAATGTTCAATAACCTAAAATTACAGACAAAGGACCCCTTGCGTTTTCACCACATGTACAGACAGAGATTTACAGACTCACAGACAAAGCACGCCTCGTTATTTATACATTTGTGTCAATCACTTAATTTGGTCTTTGTTTGTCGTTTTTCTTTCATCTTCGATATATATATATATATATATATATATTGGTTATCGAAGATAATAACCAACTGCAAAGACCGCTTATGAAAATCAAAAAATTTCACAGAAATCATGATTATTGGTCAATATTTGCTTCTACCCGTGCGGAAAATTGATAGGGCATCCCTCATAAAAATAAGGGCCTTTAAGGGCTTATTTGAGGCTTTCCCTATCAGGGAAGCCCCAAATAAGCCCTTGAAGGCCCTTATATGGCAATCCCGACAGGGGTTGGCATAATAAGGGCCTTTGCGGGTCCTATTATGGCAATCCCGACAGGGATTGCCACAAGAGGGCCAGGTTGGGGCATTATAGGAAACGGACCAGTATACATAGCTTGGCCTAAATCGTTTGTGGTATTTTAATTACTACACTCAATTGTTCGATAATCGGTAAAAATAGCATAAAAACGTGAGGGCATTAAAAATTATTATATATTACATTTACAAATCCTTCCTAAAAAATTACATCTCATTCTTATTGCCTTATTCACTCATGGAGTGGTGCCAGCGCGTATGTTTGAATAATCCCATTCGGTTTTTTTTACATTTTTATAGTGACTATTTTCGCTGAATACTTTCCACATGAAAAATTATTTCGCGTTGTGATAGTTAATATCACAATGATATTAACTGATATTGTTTATGTGATACAGCAAATAATTATAGGAATTAATTTGGTCTCTTATGCCATATCTGCGACGAAGATGTTACAAGCACTCGGTAGCATAGGGGCAGCGTGCGTAGCTATGAGCAGGTAGGTACTAGGTTCAATACCGATATAGGTGAATTATTTTCTTCGGAAAAAATCATTCCGAAAAGCCAGGGCCAAAGGCAACGGACACATATACGCAGAAACACATACATTTACACACACGTGAGCATATCCATTGACAGGGATAACTTATGGGCACACCATGGTTTACATGAGGCGTCGATCAGGCATCCTTGAAGGCCCTCATTATTCTGCCTTTAATGGCCCTCAGTAGCAAAGTGTGACCGGCCACTAAGGGCCCATGTAAGGCTACTCGATTAGGGCCCTATTAAAGTTAGGGAAATTCCATATGGGCCTGACCAAAGCCCTCGTTCAATTTTCGCACGGGTATATTCATTCGTTCATTTGTTTATTCAGTTGTGCTCATTTGTTATTTAAGGTATTTCTTCCACGAAACCGAATATTTAACAATTAACTGATTTCCGTCTATAATCAAGTGAAAATACATTCCAGTATACTGATAGAATTTCAAGCCAAGTGACCGAACTTGTAACAAAAATTACGACTCTAAAAGTCGTCGCATTTATACCGCACTTTATGGAGATGACACGTTGGCCACTTTTCTTTGTAATCGTTTATACACTAAACAACTCTAGATGCCTGATATAAACTGCTGAATGCGTGTAAAAAATGGTAAAGATTCCGTAACGACAATGAAAACATGGAGTCACCGATGGTTATGAAAAAAATTCATGATAAATCTTCAATAAATGAGACTAGCAGAAGAATTTTCGTGGCCGGGACTTTTCAGAAAAAATGTCTACATTTACCAAATTTGCGCGAACTTTTTAATCCCAGTTTATCGGTAGATATGATAACTGATTGTGGCTTATTTTGATTAAGCGCCACGGTACTTTACCAACGATTCAAAAGGGCCCTCCTTATGCCCCCACAAAGTACGGCCCTCCGTGAACGGAAATACCTAAAATATAATATTTGTTACGTTAGTTCATTATAATTGCAAGTAACTGCATAGCATCATGCCCACCATCCTAAATCCTATCCCAGACTTCGCGTTATGTTTCTGTTACAGATTCATCGGAATTAAGTTCATAGTTCCCGAGTTATAAGCGTTTTATGAGAGTTATAAGAGTTTATAACCCAACAGTTTTCTAATATATATACATATATATATATATATATATATATATATATATATATATATATATATATATATATATATATATATATATATATATATATTGATCTGATTGGCATACATGTGTTTATACCATGCATACGTTGATCTACTTTCCCGTCGCGGCTCTTCGTTATTCCATCGGTGTTATTCGACCGAGTAAATATATGTATACGAAGTTGCATATGCTATTTTTGCTAATTGGCGTTCTCAGGTGGCGGACAGGGTAATCCGAGTGGGGGCGCGAACGGCGGTGGGCCCGGCGGCGGGAGCGGCAGCAACGGCGGTGGTTTCCCCGAGCCCCACCAGATGCAGAGCGAGACACTCGTCTGGTAGAGCGGGTTTACGTTTAATTAATCTCTTGACGGCTCTCTCATCTCGATCCATCTGGACTCGATTGTGCGAACAAACTGCCGAAAGCACGCGCGCGCGCGTGTGTGTGTGTGTGGGTGTGCAAGAGAAAGTGAGAGCTAGGAGGTGAAATCAAACGAGCTACAATCTTGGGCGAAATTTCCGCAAAGTTTCACGAAATATTTTGCATTTTTTTTTCATCTCACCCCCCACCCCCCTCTTGCGATTGTTCGTTCTCGTTCGTGAAAATAGTGTGGTTAATCGCGAGCTCTCGTTACTTCGTGTTGTTATCAGTTTGAATTTTTTGCCATAATTATCGAGCATTCATTCCCACTTTTATCGCTCATTATTGCATTATCCTCGTTATCTGGGCTATTCGGAAGGAATGAAAGGAAGAAATTCAAAAGAATAAAATTTGTGTACGTGACACCCATCGATTTGCGGAATTATCTAACGGGTTATGCCTAGTTGTAACAGTCGAGAACAGCTCATTTTCGGGATTTTTAAAATAGAAAATCGTGTTGATTCATTTATACAAAAATAAGGTATTTGAAAAAGTATCATTTGAAGAACAATAATTTTTTTGTGTACAAATTTTTTATTATTATCGATTTACAGCCGGTGTTCAAAAAGTACCGCTGGAAAACGTCTTTTGCGGTGAGCAATGCCCTTCTTAAATAGGTTATCTAATGTCAAAAAGTCAAACAGATTTCGTTAGTATATTAGTTTATCCTATGATAAATCGGAGGAATTACCGAAATATCAAATTAGAGAAAAATGGCGCGTGTTCAAAGTGAGAGTCTTGATTTTTACGAAAAATAAGCATTTTTTGTTCATAAAATCGAAAGTATACATAGAAGAAAAATCTTTCAATCAAATACTATATTTATACATCTAGAAGAAGCCCTAAGAATATCAGAAAGATCGATGCAGTAGTTTTTGAGATATTTTGCTAACCGACTTTGAAAACCTGCTTTCGAACGACGCTCTGAGCGTTCCGACGGTCGTCAACATCACAGCCTATAAATCTGTCAATTTTGATCCGATCACTTTGAAAATTTCAGGGTAATGTTATAAGATGATATATCGTCAAAATATATTTGTTTTGACAAAAGTGATTTTTCGACTTTCGAAATATATTTGTATTGACAAAAGTGATTTTTCGACTTTTGCAACTAGGCACAACTCCTTAATTCGCGCGTTCGTTTCCCGCACAGCCCAGATGATTTATCGACGAAAAACGCGCAATGAGCAGCGAGAATCGAGAAAACTGAAACGAGATGAAAAATCCATATAAATATAGAATAAAGTGTGGCGGGGAAAGGAAGGGGCAAGTGATAAAGGGAAGTCGAGTGTATGTGTGGTGTACGCGGCTAGCCATGTAAATATATATGAAAAAGCTGAAAAAAAAGATACGAGATTAATAGTATATCATGTATGTATATATATATATGTATATGTGTTCGATGGGGACGAAGATGAGGAGATGTGGCAACGGATCGCTGTGGCAATAGGAAGAAGAAAGAAAACAAAACAGAAAAGAAAACGACAAGTCGTACTATGTATAATATTAGACGTCCAGGGATGACACCCTCCACAGACACTATTATTATTATTATTATTATTATTATTATTATTATTATTATTATTACATGACATGCATATATTAAAGATAGCTCGATGCAACCCTGGTCCACCACTGATGCATTACCATTATATGAATATTATCATAATAAACCACCTCGTATTTCCGTAAAGATCTCCAATCTCTTAAATTCCCATTCGCAAATTCCTAATTCCCCTTGTCCTTCACAGTGACGCTATTATACGCGTGCAAAAAATAGAGGCGATGAGGTGCAGAAGACGAAGGGATGTGGGGTGAGTATAGAAGGTTTTAATTGAACAAGAAAATTCCGTTGTGCCGAAAGACATTCCGGGAGATTGGGTAACAGGAACAGAAAGTAATTGATGCATAGATGAAAAAGTAAATATAACAAGGTAAGAAAAGGTAATTTGGAAAAATAAGAAAAGTATTTTGAAAAGATTTTGAAAGTTATTTTATTAAATATTTATTTGAGGAAAGTAATAGTCTGTAATTTGGATGCATAATGATTATGACCGATTGGAAAATTTTCCTAGAAGTATTTGTGGAATGATTTGTTTACTTAAAAGAGAAATGTAAGAATTGTTGCAAAAAATCAAGTACAATATGTTTGCCGCGTAATAGCAATCCAGTAATCACCATACTTTGTGCCCTTTTTTCATCACTCGGGACCCTAAAAAAATGTTAACCCATGGTGTACTATTATGTATTCACATGGCATATATGATGTTGAAGTTGGAATCGTTGGAATGGAGATCATTCAAATGGTTTTTGGGGTTCTTATTAAAGATCTATAATCCAAATCTGCAATGAAAGATTTTGGATAACAATAAAAATGAAGAAAAAAAAACAATGTTCGTGGCATTCCTAGTATACAAACTTCAACAGCAATGGTAGATGCACGAAAGTAACATATGATAATTTTCTTATTTAATTCACAAACGCGATTTGGTACGATCCGACTACATTCGATTGACAGCTGATACGTACGTGCTCGATAGAATACATTGTGCTGTATGCGCATGCTATAGTGCCGTGGTGGCGAACAACGTACTGCTCAGAGACTTGCGACAGAGACGACAGCATTGCGCAACGCCCCGAGTAGAAATCCTGCTCCGGCTACAAAAGACCTGATCAGGCATCCTGATTTTTTTTCTTGCCTTGATCAGGATTTTTTATCATCCCTGATCATTTTTGTGACACTTTTTTTATTTCGGTCCGATCAGGGCAAACAATCAAGGCCTGATTAGGGTGAAAAGTGAAGGCCTGACATGCAATCCGAAAAGGGAAGTTCGCTGTTTCTTCGGAAACCATTTCATCACATTCTTCATTGCACTGTCAAAAAAAAAAACATTTTTTTTTTCAATAGGATCTATTTAAATCAAATAGGTTTTTTTTTTACTATGATCCTACTTGTTTCAAATATATTTTTTAGAATATTCAATAAAATATTCCATAAATCCGAAATAAATTGAAATACTTAATTTAGAGTTCTACCACAATGATTTTGTATCATAATCCGTCATTCCCTGGCATTCTGAATGGATTTTTTCAAATAAAATATTTTTGCATCCAGATGCGATTAAACCTAGAACCTACCTACCTATCGTTACGCACGCTGCCCCTATGCTACCGAGTGGTTGTAGCATTTCGGTGGCATAAGAGACCACATCAATTCCTATAATCATTTGTTATATCACATAAACTATATAAATTAGTTAAAATCATTTTGATAATTAGAGAGTTACATCCAATATCATCCTATAGATTTTTAAAACATAACCCATATATATATATGTATATATATATATATATATATATATATATATATATATATATATATATATATATATATATATATATATATATATATATATATTCCTCTCTTTCCGCCCCTCTCTTCCCCCTCCCCATCGATGTGTGTATTGCAATCAAGACGGACTATTAATTCAATTAAACAGAAAAATGTTTCTTTCTACGAAAATTCTATTCAATTTAAATTTAAAAAATTAAATAGATGAATTTAGTGGATTCAACTAAATTGTTTTTTGAACAGAGGAAACTGAATCGCAGATTTATTAGGAATAAATAAAATATTAGAAATAATAAAAAAATTACGCGTAGAGTGGACAATATGTCTCGACGTTTTGACGACGCGACAATATATATAGTCCGTCTGGTGTTTGATAAGAAGTTAGGCGTGTAAAAAGCGCCAAACTGTATATAAGGTATTCGGCCCAGCGGCCGTCAGAGTCCTAGTGATCGTCATGTTTACGCATTAAATAAGTATTTTAAGATAAAAATCAGTCCTTTGTGCAGATCTCTGGTATATTAGCTTTCAGGAGGTATTTACTATGTTGTATTACATTTTCACACCCGTAAGTATACGTATAAAAGAATAATCAAATTAAAAATATTCCGCAACGACGTCAAGCTGTCATTTCGGCCGAATCATTCATTAGGAGGTTAACGTGAACCATGTCACATCTCGGATGATTTGAGAATGCCTGTGGACTTGCGTGAAGTAAGTTTTCCTTCACGTGATTAACAAGTATTTTAGTTTTACGTCCAGCATAAAAATTATAGTTTTATGTTAATTTCAACGAATTTTCATATATGACGGTTACCGGTTCAGCAACATAAACACTCTGTCGATTAAGGAGGTACGGTGATGACCACGCTAGTAAACTAAGAGTCTATTTTCCGCCATAATACCGCCACATTTTAGACATATGTGTGTGGCCTATTTTTCGAGAAATATTTTTTAAGTATTGAATTTCGAGCTACTTATTATTTTTACAGTATAAGAACAAACGTAATAATCTACTACTCGACTTCAGTAGTACGCCATATCGTTGACGTTTAGCATCGTCGCATTTTCGATGGCTGTCGTCGGTCCCACGCGCCCGATGACATTATTTTTTTGTAGCCGGCTTATTATTTTTTGTAGCCGATAAACATGGAGAATGATAATACTGTAGAAGTTCATCAAGAGAGTAACAGGATTGTACCTGAAGTCCAGTTTAGCGACAAAGGTAGATTCTGTCGGACAAGAATTAGAAAATGAAAAGATGATATTGCGAATGCAAATGAAAAACGTCGCGTTGAGGTTAACCTCAATGTCCAATGTCCAATCTGTCCTAAGTCAAAACATATTTCATCGATTGTTATGTTATTTTTCCCTTTCCCAATTTTCACAATATTTGCAGATATAAAAACGAACGTTCATTTTATATGACGGAAGATTGAGATGCCTTAGCTATAAATAAAATAACTTTAAGTAAATATCGACGAAAGGGCTTTTATAATCGATTAAAAAACGTACGGCTTCACACGTTTATATTTTTTATTCGCGTTGAAAATATCCGATAGACGAATCAAATTTGCGCGGGTATCCGGCGTTGCCACACTTCGAGCAAGACGGCTGCGGTTACGTCACGAGACGTCTCTCTCCGAATACTTCGGTTTTTCGCGACTTTATTTCTAAATTTATTGCTTATTTCTGCGGTGAGCTTTCCAATTGAAGGTGCCTTATTGATCATAACGAATCAACGAACGCAACCGTCAGTTTTTTTACGTGTGTCTTGGCTCCAAGTACCATAAAAAAATCGATATATGAGAGGACAGGCACATTTTGTCGTCTTCGTATGACTAATTCACCAACTTTAACAGTTAATAACTCGGAAACTGTACAGTCAATCTCGTGGAAACTCCGCATACGCATGGACGAAGGTCTCGACAATGCTTTTAAAAAAAATCGAGCTTTTATCTTGGACTCGCTCCAATCACCGTAACTCCTTCATCGCCACGGCTGCCGATAACTGGGGCAATGTTAGCAAAAAAAGAGTCTTACGAATCGAATATTAGTTTACAGAAAATCCGAAAAGAAATATTGGGTCCGTAATTAGCATTGTCTGAAAGATCCACGGACCAGTAATCGTCATATACATATTCGCGATAGCAAAAAGATATACATATAAATAAATTTTGTCGATTACTGGGTCGTGACCGTGTCGATAACTGGGTATGTCTTGAACACAGGTGAACAGCACTCGATCGAAATAATATTAAACATTATTTTATAAAAAAAATAGTTGGTTATAATGACTACAAATAAATAAAAATTATAATTCTGACGTAATAGGCAATAATTAGTTTTATTATTGAAATTAATAAAGTTCCATGGAAGAGAAATTTATGTTTCAAACTCTTTATCAAATGTTTTAATAGAAATCATAAAGTTTAGGACTGAGTGCGTAAAAATTATGCTGCCATTCTATATGCAGACATAATCGAGTCAACATCGTCCTACGAACCTTTGCATAATTAGTTAAGGCCTTATATACCTTTGGATGGTCGGAAAACAAGGCATTTTGAGATTTTTAAAAAATACTAATAAAGCAATCAAAACGAGGTTTAGAGGGTTTATTTCACCTATATGTAGGTACCTTCAACGAGTGGGCTGTTTGCAGTCGAACATGTGCACCCAGAAGAATTTTCTTTTCCCCGTAATCTACATGAGTTTTGCTACCGAAGTACACACGATTATTGTAAAATATTTATTTTTGTATATCTAGCCCGAATTTTAAGAAAGTCGTATTCTCGACTGAAATAGCGGCGTTTGTTCGTTTCCAAAAATCGCAATTGTTAAACGATTGAGTATTTAAAAATCGTGTGTACATTGCTATAAAATGTATCTAAGAAGTTATAGTTGAAATTTGAAGTCAACCGGTCAAAAAATGCAGGACCTACGAGTCCGCCCGATTTTGAAAACATTTCTTCATGAAAAGCGCGTTTAAAGTTTGAAAAACCATTTTTCTACATGTCGTTAAAAAAATGTCCACCTAAATTAACTTTTGCATATTATTTTCGACATGTTTATACATAATTTAAGTCAATAAAAAAAAAATTTCAAATATATATGAGACCTCAAAGCAGTTTGACCGCATGTGACGATTAGTGGGACGTTCCCATAGCGATTACCAGACCAACTGTCATGGCGGCATGACAATGACTCGTACAATAGCGTCTTATAACATTTACGAAATATTCTCTCGAAAACTGTACCAGGCACGGGAATTTCACAATGACCTTCTTCTTCGTAATAAAAAAACTGATTAAGAAGCACTTAAAATAACTTTTACTCACTTTCGTAGTTGAGCTATATAAATTTGCAAAGTCAAGCCATCTGCTTAAGGTGACGATTACTGGGCCATCTACGTTAGGTCCAGTTATTTGATGATTGCTTGAAGCTAGCCAGATCAGGCGAATTAAGGAAGTACGGTGATGACCATGCTAGTAAACTTAGAGTCTATTTCACGCCGCAATACCGCCACGTTTTAGATATATGTATATGGCCTGTTTTTCGAGAAATATTTTTTAAGTATTGAATTTCGAGTTTCCAATTATTTTTATAATATGGAAACAACCTTAACAATCTACTACTCGACTTCAGTAGTACGCCGTATCGTTGACGTTTAGCATCGTCGCATTTTCGGTGGCTGTCATCGGTTCCACGCGCCCGGCTTATTATTTTTTGTAACCGGTTAACATGGAGAATGAAAATACTGTGGAAGTTTATCAAAAGAGTAACGGAATTGTACCTGAAGTCCAGTTTAGAAACAAATGTAGATTCTGACGGACAAGAATTAGAAAATGAAAAGATAATATTGCGATTGCAAATAAAAAAACGTCGCGTTGAAGTTAACCTCAATGTCCCATGTCCAATCTGTTCAAAGTCATATATTTCATCGATTGTTATGTTATTTTTCCCTTTCCCAATTTTCACAATATTTGCAGGTATAAAAAGGAACGTTTATTTTATATGACGGTTCTGACATGCTGAATTCATATATAGATGCGTCGTATAGGTACATGTCGCCAGAAAAATTTGATCGATGAAAGGCCCTTTATAATCCATTACAAAATGTACGGCTTCGCACAATCATATTCTTAATTCGCGTTGAAAATATCCGATAGACGAATCAAATTTGCGCGGGTATCCGGCGTTGCCACACGTCGAGCAAGATGGCTGCTGTTACGTCACGAGAAGTCGCGCTCTCCGAAAACTTCGGTTATTGCGACTTTATTTCTAAATTTATTACTTATTTCTGCGGTGAGCTTTCCAATTCAAGGTGCCTTATGGATCACAAAGATTCAACGAACGCAACCATCAGTTTTTTCCGTGATTCTTGGCTCCAAGTAGCACCAAAAAATCGATATATGAGATGACAGACACATTTTGTCGTCTACGTGTGACTAATTCACCAAGTTTAACAATTAATAACTCAGAAAGTGTACGGTAAATCTCGTGGAATCTCCGCATACGCATGGACGAAGATCTCGACAATGCTATAAAAAAAATCGGGCTTTTATCTTGAACTCGCTCCAATCACCGTACCTCCTTAAATCAAGCCGCAAGTCCACTTACTTGACCATCACCTGAAGCTAGCTGGATCAGGCACTGGAGGAAACAGTACATTCAGTTGCCTGACTATCGCCTGACACCAACCAGATCAGGCAAATAAAGGCATGAGAGAGAGAGAGAGAGAGAGAGAGAGAGAGACCGAGCCGCATTAGAACAGATAAATCTATGTAGGATTCCTTAAAGAACGGGCGCATACGTCGCGTTTGTCTATGACTGGTACACCTTTCTTCGAACAACTTCTACGAGTGCAACAATCGGTAAAATTGTGCGAAAGATCAGCTCAAAACACGAGATTTCTCAGGATCTTGAATTCAGAAAAAAATGACGTAGATGTAATATTATTGGATACCTTATTAGTCTACATGTTTCGCGAGTACCTTCAGATTTTCAGCATGCTGCAGCAGCGGCATCTGTCTCTTATTAGTTGAAATTCTGTAACTGGATGACGCAGAAGATGTTCCATTGTGTTTCGCTTTGCCGCTGCAAATTTCAATCAAATAAGCAACAAAGTAGCAACATCCACAAAAGCTCGAAGAAAGGCGCGTAAACCGCCAATGTAGCAAGTGGTATAGCAGCAAGTGTCTCAAAAAGAAATATATCTGTGATTCGAAGTTCGAAAGTTTGCAAAGTTTCTATATCTTGTCTCCGGGATGACTTGTTCACATTCTTTGTACCTGTGATACCATTTTTTATCGTACGACATTACAGAATGAAGTAGACATGTCGATAAAAATACGTGCAAGTGATTCCAAAGAATGGCTATCCTCCAACTATTCGACCATACTGTCTTTAATCATTTTAGCGTCAAGCTTGATGTTAGTTTGCTCTTACCGCTAGTCCTTTCCGCGAGTATCAAAAAGCGCCAGTTGATCATGCGTTGATTAAGCTGCTGCAGCGCGCAGCTAATGAAGAGACACCGTCAAAGCTACCTAGGGCAACATAAAGCGACATGATATTAGTAACTTACCAGCATCGAGGTTCGATTTGTCGTGCTATTAGAACAATGCTAGAGACAATTACCAAGTTACTGAAAAACTGCCAAGTTGCTAGAGACCCAATCGCCATAGAGAAAAGACTATGATTACCTGACCTGATAGACTATTCGAATACGAAAAGGAGTGAAGGCATATGGAAGATATGGGTATGAGAAACGTCTGGTGAATACACCCCCGCATGTCCCTGTAACACGGTTAGCGACTCTAAGATTCCCCCGTCGGGCTGTCATGAGCCCGGCGACTGTCCCGGACATCTGGTGTATTCGATTTTGATGTGTTTCGTGCCGCAGGGGTCCCGTACCCCGGAGCTTCAACATGTACAAGGCGCCTTATATTCTTGCTCTCATCATAATCGGGCTAGTGTATCAAGTGTGTGTGCATGTGTATGGCATAACCCCGGAGTATAGAGAGGGGACGCGGAAGCGCTCCACCATCCTGTGCGCAAAGAAGCGTCTGTTGTATCGAAGCTCGCACGAGGCGTATTCCCCGCGGGGGATAAACGCCCGCTAGTACTACCGATTTGTCCCTATGTGTACTCTCCCCCCGCATGTGTCGTCCCGCTGTGGTCCTTACACCAGCTCCGCAAAACTCATCGCCCCACCAACCAAACGCAATTGCACCCTTCGTGTGGGGCTGTTCCACCGAGTTATCGGCCCGTTAACTGCCTGTTCATGTGCACACAGCCTGGAATACTTTTCCGTGGTACCTGTTCGTTCGATGAAGTCTCCATCGTTGGAATGCAAAGGGAATATGTTTTTTTTCCAAAGGCCTGAATTTCGTCAGGCAGGTTCTGGTGGCGAAAATGTCGCAAATGGTTTTTTGGGTCCCTTATCGGAGATCGGCAAGCTTGGTCTGCAAAAAAGACTGGATAATAGATCTGAGACTTGTAAATCGAAGTTTGGTCAGTTTGTATGTTGGGAATGGACTTTAGGGTCAAATCGTATTGGATTTTGGGGTCTGCATAGGCAAAAAACGAATCGGTCTTGCGGCGCAAAAAACGAATCGATTTTCAATATTTGTTCGATTTCAAACCGTTTTTTTTTTAATTTTTTAAAATGTATTCAGTGAGGTCCTTTCATTTTTGGAAAAGTCTATCGATGTCAGCAGGTACGAGCCGGGCACTTCCGGAATGTCAGTCCAGAGCTCGACCGACTCCGTTGCTACTTGCTCCTGGCGATCGAGTTTCTAATGTTGGCCCCAATGGAGCCGTGTGTTTCTTTTTCGCACAGTATCGGGGCGGGATGAGAAGGGCTGCATCGATCGAGAGGCGGTCGTGACAGATGCGGAGTGTACTCCTTCGCATAACTCGACCGATGAATCTCGAATGAGGGGACGGTGTAAGCCCGCGCGATGAGGGACGAGTATCCCGTCAGAGATCCACAAAACGCGCGCAGGGTCGGGATCGATGCTACGAGTCCCGCGGGACAAATTCTGCAGGAAGAAACCATCCCAAGGGAATCCACCATATCTCCTACTCTCTCGACTGCCTATCTTTCTCGCCATCGAGATTTTCCCCTTCAGCTTTGTCGATGTTTTCCCTGAAATCTGTCCATTGCGAGAGCACGCTCCATAAAAATTTAAGGGGACTGGGATAGTGAGAAAGTGAGCCGGAAAAAACGAGAACGCGAAGGGGGGGGGGCAGAGGAAGACGAACATTATGTTCAAAAAATGATTAAAGACTCGTATAATAATCCTTAGGAAGAGGATCTTCAAGCCGTCTATTTATAAACAGTTTTGAGAAGAACACCGATGTTTTATACCTTGCCTTTACAAAACGCAGCGAGATGAAATTGTACAATTGTCTCGACTGTACAAAATCGCAAAGGATCGATCGCTCGAGCCATCTTAACGACGGTTCTATTCGGCAGTTGGTTTTGGTAAGAAATTAAACAAACCCAATCATCTAGCATCTAATACCCTCGATTTTCTAATTTCTTCCATCGATCCCAGATCCTAGCTTTAGAATGCTGCGGCAGGTAATTCGACGAGATGTCCTCGCGTGCATCGTAAATCGAATCGAAGCGGGGTAATGGCCATGGTCAACGTAACTGGATCTTCGAACCATCCATGTTTAAGCGATTCGAGGATTCCTGTGTTTTCTATTGTACCTCTGTTTTGCAGCCTCTGCAAAAAGAAGTGAAATGAGATTGTGTTAATTGTAAAAAAATGCAAAACATCGGTTGCTCGAGCCATCTCACCGACCGTTTCATTGGATAGTTGTTTATGATAAGAAATCAACCAATACCCCATCATCTACCATCTACGATGGATTTCTTAATTTCTTCCACACATCTTAGATCCTAGCTTCAGAATGCTGCGACAAGTAATTCGACATGATGTCTTTGCGTGCATGATAAGTCGAATCGTAGTACAGTATTAGTCATGGTCAACGTAACTGGATCTCGAAACCATCCATGTTCAAGCTATTTAAGGATTACCCGTGTTTTTTATTTTACAGGCAGCCTCTGCAAAAAGAAGCGAAATGAAATTGTCTCAACTGACAAAAAAAGCAAAGCATCGATCGCTCGAGCCATCTCACCGACGGTTCTACTCGGCGGTTGTTTTTTAAAAGAAATCGACCGAAATCCAATCACCTAGCATTCATCCTTGATTTCCTAAGTTTGCCCAACCCTGTCTTAGCCTCAAATGTTGCTTGACGAGTGTATAATTCGACAGGATGTCTGTGCATGCGTCGTTATTCGCACCGGGGTAAATTTATGATGCTGTCATCGTGAAAAAGTGGCTTTACGGGTAGTAGGGCTCTTCTCCGATATTAAAAGGATCGGATCCAGGAATGGACCAGGAGACGATGGTGAAAGGAAAAAAAGGAGAGGATAAAAAAGCTGGCACTCAGCCTGTGGGAACTAGGCGGTTCAGGAGTAAGGGAGTGAGATTAACAACAGAAGGAAGGACGGAACGCGGGGAATGAAAATGTCACGGTCCAACGCGTTGTGGGCTCACGTGGCGGTACACGTGTCGAGCACGTCGCGTGGCGCCTCTTTCTCCTCCCCCTCACCCTCGTTCACTCTCCTTCACTCTCACCCTGACAAATCCAAAAGCAAGTTCCAGAGTAGGTATAACGTTACAGCAAACCGTGATGTAGCGTCAACCCCTTGGTACGTTGTTCAAGGTACCGAAGAGAAGCCAGCGAGATAAGAATACGAAAAAATTGTCCCTTCACGCGTTTGTATATGCGTGCGTCGAAGCCTCACGAATCGCGATCGAAATACCCTAGGAAAACGTTTCGATATGCGGGACACGCGCCCCCACACTTGCTCACCACTCTTCACACACTGGCTCACCACATGTTCCATACGCGTCTATATGTGTATTTAGGAATACGAATGAACGTACCCGCATTACCATCGCTCTCTGACACCCATTCTAGAAACGTTCGGACATAGAAACCTTCGGAGCCCTGTTGCCTCCACCGCTTGTGATCATTTGGTTAAAAAATCACTCCACCATCTTGTGATCCTTTGGTGAAAAAATTCGAAAAAAGTCGTGAAGATTGCGTTTAGTGGACACTTTAAATTAAAATCAATGCGGTTTCTGTACAACAATTCGTTTCGGAGAAAAATGAGAAAGACACTTTCTATCTGAACTCTTCCCGAGTCGAAATTTTTAGCCTCCTCTGAACCCTCGCAGGACCCATTTCTTTTGTAATACATAAGCCGCCAGCCTCCGTTGAACCGACGAAACCTCATTTGTCGAGTTCAGTGCCATGAAGAGACCTCCTCTTGGTCCAGGGTAGCCTCTGCTAGACCTCCCAAACCTTCTCTCGACCCCCAGTTTTAGTGAAACGTGCAGAGCACAGGCCTCCTTAACCTGCTTTCAATCTCAAACTGTTGCCTCGACCCCACCTAACCTGCTTTCGGCCCAAATTCGATATCTCCTCCATCATCATTCCATTGTGGCCTGATCGGTAACCCGTTCGATGACGAAAATAATACGAAATTAATAAAAATACATCGTCCCCTTATCAAATTATTAGTGCAATATTAATATGCGAAAACAATCAAATTTGCTCAATATCGATTTATTATTATTTTATAGGCAATTCATAAAAGAATGCTTGTATATACAGTCTTACTCCAATTCTATCGGATTAATGGGCGTTTTCCTGTGAGAAAAAATCCCACAGGAAAATTCGTAAAAAATGCCAGTCTATCCAGTATAAGCTTACGAGACGTTTTTCGTCCTTGACATTTCTTCTTAAACCCTCTAGTTCTTGAGTTACATTGCATTATCTAGAATTAGTCTTTTTTAGCAAAAAATGAAATAACATTGCGAAAAAAATCGTACAAAACTTTATAAAAAACGCAAATGGAGTCCTCCTACCCCGTTCAAGTTTATCGTGGATAAACGTAACAAATTTTTTTTGCATAAGTCATGCGCCCATTTCTCGATGGTCGAAAAAAAGCCGAAAATCAGTCACATATAAAAGTGCGTACCGGGTCGAAAAGAAAATTATAAAAAAATATTTCAGAAAAGCAATATGAAGCTGAATTTATTCCCGTCAAAACGCCGTTCGGTAAATTTGGTTATCTTTTTTTTACGAAGCTGTGTAACTTTTACTGCAGCAAGAAATATCGACTGGTGTATCCAAACTTTTAAGCGACGGTATATATTATATAATACTATATATATATATATATATATATATATATTATATTCGAAATATGTGGTTGCATTAAGATATTCAAATATACACTACCAGTCAAAAGTATTCGGACACTTCAGATAACTGCAAAACTTAATATCACTTTGGATCATTGCAAACTTATGGTAGAATAATTATTATTTTACGAAGATACTATAAAGTTCTGTATAGTTACTTAATTATATAGATCTTTATAGTATTTTCGTGAAATGATAAATGAAATGAATTATATTACTCTAACATTATTTGGCAATTATCCAGCGCTCAAAAGTTTTGCGATCATGTGGAGTGTCCGAAAACTTTTGGCTGGCAGTGTAGATCTGAATAACATATAATGTTGATATCTATATGGAACGTTAGGGTGTTAATTATAGTCTATTTCATGTTCTAAAGGATTGAAATTGTCGGTTTAGAATTCAACCTCATTCGGTTTTTTCTTTATGTTTTCTTTTTGTTTGTTTTGTTTTTTTTTTGTTAATTCAATAATGAGTTGATAAATGGCGACGGCCGATTACCGTCGATTTTAAATGAAATGTTTGTTTTTTCTTTGTTTTCATTTTTAGCACGTCGAAAATTTAAAAAATATTTCCACGTGTATGTATGAAGCATATTTTTATTTTTTTCCGCTAAATATGATATTAACTAACCGCGTCTGTTTGATTCTTTTTTATTTTAAATAACTAGATTTTTCATAGAACCAAATTTTTCCTAATGCATTCCATTATTAAAATTATTGATTTTAAAAATGTTCATTTATAGAAAATCAATCTATTTAATATCGTCCAATAACTACATATTTTATTTCATCCTAATAAATCTGTGATTCGGTTTCATCAGTTCAACATTTTCATCTGTTCAAAAAAACAATTTAGTTGAGTTCACTGAATGGATCTAGTTTTTTTTTTAATTTACCTTAAATAGAATTTTCGTAGAGTTAACCATTCTTCTATTTGATTGAACTAACGGTCCATCTTTATTGCAGCACCCATATCAAAGGGGTGGGGGGTAGAGAAGGTGGAGAGAGAGGAATTTTATACATATATATATGTATGTGCGTGCGTGCGTGCGTGCGTGTGCGTGTGTGTGTATGTGTGTGTGTGTGTGTGTGTGTGTGTGTGTGTGTGTGTGTGTGTGTGTGTGTGTGTGTGTGTGTGTGTGTGTGTGTGTGTGTGTGTGTGTGTGTGTGTGTGTGTGTGTGTGTGCGTGCGTGTGCGTGTGTGCGTGTGTGTGTGTGTGTGTGTGTGTGTGTGTGTGTGTGTTTGAAAAATCTATAGCATGTATTCGATGAAACTCTCTAATTATCACAATCATATTAACTAATTCATATAGCTTATGTGATACAACGAATAGTTCGAGGTATTCATTTGGTCTCTTATGCCATATCAGCGACCAAAATGTTATAAGCACTCGGTAGCATAGGGGCAGCGGAGCGTAGTTATGAGTAGGTAGGACTAGGTTCAAGTCGCATATAGGGCAAATATTTTCTTCGTAAAAAATCATTTCTAAAGGCCAGGGGATGACGAATTACGATGAAAAATCCTTGTGGTAAAGCTCTCAATTAAGGAGTTCATTTGATTTTCGATTAATGAAATATTTTATGCATATAGTATATATATTAAAGTACACTTAGCTTTACAGTGTACATTGTAAGCAAATAAAGATTAATTTGAATCTCATCTTTATTAATATATATAAATAGTTTTGAAAGAAATATGATCGTAGTAGGCTGTGAGAAAAGGAAAAAACCTATTTTATTTAAATAGATTCTATATAAATTAATTTTTTTGTTTAGCAGTGTACAGTAGGCCGAAAGGGGGGGCAGTAGGTTCTGTGGGAGCGCTCGAAGTAGGCCGACCTAAGGTTCCGTAGGTTCAATTGTGACCCTCACTGACCTCCTTTGAGTCAAAAAGTCTACTTTCTGCCATGCCGGAGGTTCATCGGAGGCTCTAACTCATGGTACTTTCAAACATTGTACCCCCCTTTAGATGACCAATAATCCGCTCACGCCGATTTCTGCTCGCCTTCATTTTGTGGGTTGAACGCGGCTCGAAAATTTTGACTCGGGTTTTGTCAACCATATTTTCGACGCTTTTATCGAAAAATTTGACACGTTAAATATTATTATCATGGTGTTCAAGATTGCATCGTCCAAACGCAACGAATGCTCTTTTTCCGATTTTATTTTTACTTATTGTTATTATTATACAAGATCCTTTTTTATAGATTTAGTTGTAGATCGCGAAATAAATATCTTGAAAAATGTTTGAGAGATTATGTACGAGGAATCCCGAGTCGAAATTTTCGAGCCGCGTTCAACCCACAAAATGAAGGCGAGCAGAAATAGGCGAGAGCGGATTATTGGGTATCTAAAGGAGGGTACGATGTTTGAAAGTATCATGCGTTAGAGCCTCCGATGAACCTCCGGCATGGCAGAAAGTAGACTTTTTGACTCAAAGGAGGTCAGTAAGGCTCACAATTGAACCTACGGAACCTCAGGTCGGCCTACTTTGAGCGCTCCCGCAGAACCTACTGCCCCCCCCCTTTCGGCCTACTGTACACTGCTAAACAAAAAAATTAATTTATATAGAATCTATTTAAATAAAATAGGTTTTTTCCTTGTCTCACAGCCTACTACGATCATGTTTCTTCAAAAAATATTTATATATATTAATAAAGATGAGATTCAAATTAATCTTTATTTGCTTACACTGTACACTGTAAAGCTAAGTGAACTATATGCATAAAATATTTCATAAATCGAAAATAAAATGAACTCCTTAATTGAGAGCTTTACCACAAGGATTTTTATCGTAATTCGTCAATCCCTGGCCTTTAGAATTGATTTTTTTCGAAGAAAATATCTGCCCTATATGCGACTTGAACCTAGTCCTACCTACTCATAACTTCGCTCCGCTGCCCCTATGCTACCGGATACTTATAACATTTTGGCATAAGAGACCAAATGAATACCTCTAACTATTTGTTGTATCACATAAGCTATATGAATTAGTTAATATGCTTGTGATAATTAGAGAGTTTCATCGAATAACATGCTATAGATTTTTCAAACAAACACACACACACACACACACACACACACACACACACACACACACACACACACACACACACACGCACGCACGCACGCACGCACGCACGCACGCACGCACACACACACACACGCACGCACGCACGCGCGCACACACACACACACACACACACACACACACACACACACACACACACACACACACACTCACGCACATATATATATAAAATTCCTCTCTCTCCACCTTCTCTACGCCCCGCCCCTTTGATATGAGTGTTGCAATAAAGATGGACCGTTAGTTCAATCAAATAGAAAAATGGTTAACTCTACGAAAATTCTATTTAAGGTAAATTAAAAAAAAATAACTAGATCCATTCAGTGAACTTAACTAAATTGTTTTTTTGAACATATGAAAATGTTGAATTGATGAAACCGAATCACAGATTTATTAGGATCAAATAAAATATGTAGTTGGACGATATTAAATAGATTGATTTTCTATAAATAAACATTTTTGAAATCAATAATTTTAATAATGGAATGCAATGGGAAAAATTTGGTTCTATGAAAAATCTAGTTAATTCAAAGAAAAAAGAATCAAATAGTCGCGGTTAGTTAATGTCATATTTAGCGGAAAAAAATAAAAATATGCTTCATGCATACACGTGGAAATATTTTTTAAATTTTCGACGTGCTAAGAATGAGAACGAAGAAAAAGCAAACATTTTAATTAAAATCGACGCTAATCGGCCGTCGCCATTTATCAACTCATTATTAAATTAACAAGAAAAACAAAACGAACAAAAACAAAAAGAAAAAATAAAGAAAAAATCGAATGAGGTTGAATTCTAAACCGACAGTTTCAATCCTTTAGAACATGAAATAGACTATAATTAACACCCTAACGTTCCATATAGATATCAACATTATATGTTATTTAGATCTACACTGCCAGCCAAAAGTTTTCGGACACTCCACATGATCGCAAAACTTTTGAGCGCTGGATAATTGCCAAATAATGTTAGAGTAATATAATTCATTTCATTTATTTTTCGCGAAGATCCTATAAAGATCTATATAATTAAGTAATTATACAGAGCCTTATAGTATCTTCGTAAAATAATTATTATTCTACCATAAGTTTTCAATGATCCAAAGTGATATTAAGTTTTGCAGTTATCTGAAGTGTCCGAATACTTTTGACTGGTAGTGTATATTCGAATATTTTAATGCAACCACATATTTCGAGAATAATATATATATATAGTATTATATAATATATACCGTCGCTTAAAAGTTTGGATACACCAGTCGATATTTCTTGCTGCACTAAAGGTTACATAGCTTCGTAAAAAAAAAGATAACCAAATTTACCGAACGGCGTTTTGACGGGAATAAATTCAGCTTTATATTACTTTTCTGAAATAGTTTTTTATAATTTTCTTTTCGACCCGGTACGCACTTTCATACGTGACTGATTTTCGGTTTTTTTTCGACCATCGAGAATTGGGCGCATGACTTATGCAAAAAAAATTTGTTGCGTTCATCCATGATAAACTTGAACGGGGTAGCAGGAACTCCATTTGCGTTTTTTATAAAGTTTTGTACGATTTTTTTCGCAATGTTATTTCATTTTTTGCTAAAAAAGACTAATTCTAGATAATGCAATGTAACTCAAGAACTAGAGGGTTTAAAAAGAAATGTCAAGGACGAAAAACGTCGCGTAAGCTTATACTGGATAGACTGGCATTTTTTAAGAAAAACGCCCATTAATCCGATAGAATTGGAGTAAGACTATGTACAAGCATTCTTTTATGAATTGCCTATAAAATAATAATAAATCGATATTGAGCAAATTTGATTGTTTTCGCATATTAATATTGCACTAATAATTTGATAAGGGGACGATGTATTTTTATTAATTTCGTATTATTTTCGTCATCGAACGGGTTACCGATCAGGCCACAATGGAATGATGATGAAGAAGATATCGAATTTGGGCCGAAAGCAGGTTAGGTGGGGTCGGGACAACAGTTTGAGATTGAAAGCAGGTTAAGGAGGCCTGTGCTCTGCACGTTTCACTGAAACTGGGGGTCGAGAGAAGGTTTGGGAGGTCTAGCAGAGGCTACCCTGGACCAAGAGGAGGTCTCTTCATGACACTGAACTCGACAAATGAGGTTTCGTCGGTTCAACGGAGGCTGGCGGCTTATGTATTACAAAAGAAATGGGCCCTGCAAGGTTCAGAGGAGGCTAAAAATTTTGACTCGGGATGTGCCGAAATAAATTAATGGAATTCAGAAATATTAATGTTCATTGCATGCCAACGATACAAACTTCAATCTCATTTATTATCGGTGATTGTGAAATACTACTGTTCAATGGAAGTACCAAGCATTCGCAAACTTTTCGAGGGGAATTGGGCTCTCATTCAACATTGTTAATATGCGGGTAGACTGCAGCTGTGTGATTTCTTACGAATTGCCGTTTTTAGGGTTCCGCAATCAAAAGAACCCTTGTAATTTGGTCATGTCCGCCCATCACAGCCTCACAGTTTCTACAGTTTTATATCTATGGGGAATAAATTTTGCAAGTAAATGCTTCCGATTGGGAACTCGATTGATACGTAGCAAAATCGAGAAAACAATTATTTGGATGCCTTCCCTATATGTAAAATCAGAGTGATGTTTTTTTGCGCACCCCACCGATGTGGTGTGTTTTTTTGACAGGTCTTCCAAAATGAAATTGAGGTACCATTCACCATTTTTCATTTTGAAGCTCCGTTTACGATATATCGAGCTTTCAAGTGAAGTTCAAAACGCTCGGCGCCAATTTCTGAATCATGTATTCGCAAAAAAACTGATAAAAATCTGGCTAGCTACCCTTTAATTAGAGTTTTCAATACAAATTATTCCGGTCAAGTTACATTGACAAATTCAGGAGATATGGACAACCAAGTTATCGCTAAGTTGACATTGTGGAAACTTCATAAGAGGACTGCACAAATAACTTTGTCGCGTGTTATTTCAAGACTCGTTAATAAAAAACGAAGCATTAAACAGAACCCCCCTGATGCCCTCTTCACTCCATCTGTACCATTAGAGTATAATGATAGCCGATTATCAATGGAATCGAAATTAGTATGTAATAAATCATTGTGGCACAAGATACATGATAATTATGACTACAGATTAGTTAAGGCGAGAAATCCCTTTAGAAGCGTGAAAAATAGGTGTTTTCGGGAATTTTTTTAGACGGGATAAAATAATCTGTTCATTTTCAAATTTGCACATGTGTTTATTATAACTGTCAAGTTGAAAAAAAAATTTGGTATGACTAATAAAATGGCGGCGCTATTAAGGGTCTCCGGATGCCTGTTTTCCGCGACATCGAAAAATGCTGCAGTTGTCACTCTCTGTCTGTTGATCTGAAAAAGATTTAATAAGTGTCATTCGCTTACTGACATATTAAGGGGAAGGATATACCTAAATATAAAGATATAAAAAATATAAGGATAATAAAAGGAAATATAGGAGGAAATATAGGATATAAAAATGATGATAAAGTGCAAAATTGAAAATTTGGGAGCCTTTTTACTCCAAAGTTCGAATTTTCGATCATTTTTTCGAAATTTTTTACCCAAAAAAAATTGATTTATACGCTACCTTTCCAACTTTAGGTATATCCTTCCGATAATATTACTGAGAGTAACCTCCCATCTTTCCCAAATTTCATGAAAATCGGTCGATAACTTTTTGAGCTACAACACGAGCAGTTTTTAAAAAAGTCGTTTCGAGATAATCGCGTTAAACGTTTCAACGTGTAACTCGCTACCTGAACGGATGTTGTCCCCGCGCACTAGACTATATGCGCCCACTCCGCAAATATTCAATATTTCGAGTTTTCCTTTGGTCAGTATATTCTTTGGGTATCATACTTTCGAAATATGTAAAAAAACGATTTTTTGAAAATTCTAAAGGGATTTCTCGCCTTAAACATTGATGCTTCAAATGATTGCACACGCAAATGACTATGGAACCCCAATGAAGAGTGTTCCCTCACGCCCTTGGGTCGAGACTACTACCAACCCTACGGCTCCCGCGGTTCTACAAGTTAAGACATCTGGCCACCATGTAATTTTTTTTAATTTTTTAAAAATAAACCCTGAACTGTTAAGAACAATTTATGTCATAGTACGTATTAAAAAACGCAAAATTGACCAAGTAACAGTTATTTTTCGGCAGGAAGGTTGAGCCGCTGCGGGCGGTCGACCGTGCGCTGAATAACCGCACATTTACTTTCTTTTGCGATTATCTCGAAACTACATTTTTTGAACTGGTACTATCGAAATATCGTAAACTATCGGTCCGATTGCTTTCAAATTTTTACACAATACTTTTAGATACATTATCTAAAATGTGACGTAGGATTTTTGCGATAACTTGATTGGTTTTTGTTTCATTATTGTTTTTGCTCGAAAAATTTCGGTGACAAATACAAATTTTTTTCTTCGGCTCACCATAATTTTTTTAATGGTCGAAAAAAAAACCGCTACGCTACATTGTAGCGACACTACTCACGAATGAGCTGATTTTTTGTTTTTCAGATGTGACATGATCGGGTAACAGCTGGGACAACGACCGCGCGTATCGTGCGGAAGGCCTCCGCGGCAACGTGCATAATGGCGCCATTTTTAAATATTTTGAACGGAAATTTATTAACGTTATTCTTGAAGCCCTTTCTGACGTTGTGTAAATAAATAAAAACATTCCGGCCCATACTTTCGAGTTTATTATTTTTTTTTTAATATACCCATTTTTCGATCGGCCAAGGTAGTTCTTAAGGTAGTTCTGTAGTTTTGGTCGAATCCTAGGAACTGGCTGAAATCTAAGTATGGTGTAGATATGACCTTCATGGACTGATGCCCAAAAATTCAATTCGATTCACCGTTTAGTTCAGATATAATTGCAATTGAATATGGGTATTTTTGTACGCGGTCCCTATACCTAACACGCAAACCGAAAGGAGTTTGCTCGCACTTCTCGATATAAGTTCTAAACGGATCTTAGGATTTCAAAATAAAAACACACGTGTACGCAGTGGCGGACTAAGCCCTACTTATGAAATGGCTAAAAAAAACTAGAATACGGATCAGCATTCAGCACAGCACCTAGCAGGTAGAGTGCAAATAAATAATAAAGACTATAATAAGAAAGTAACTTTTGAAGTACTTCCCGTGTAGACATTTGAGTCGGGAAAAGTACTGCCCCTGATCTGCCTTCCCTAGATAATATCAGGCTCTCGTCGGGCCTTCCACCCTGGAATAGGTTCGCAATGTAACGGGTCTAAAGCTAGGTCCCGATCTGCCGTTTCATTTCTGAGGAACTGATCAGGAACGGGCCGGATAACAAGCGATAAATGACCAGGGAAGTTGTAGGGAATAGATTGGAAAATAACCAGGACCAGACGAGGAAATTAAAAATGACGTTTCGGCGTTTTTGGAATCCTTGAGGAGGTAAAATCTGGAGTGTATTCAATTTAGTATTTCGACAACATATTGTTTATTGGTTATCTATTTGCTAGGGTAGTATATGAGTGCATACACTGTAAAAACAAACGCGTTCTTTCAAGACGTTTCACGTGTGTAATCCTGTCGCCGTTTTCAACACGGCAACTCATGTGTTGATGTCGTAACGACACATTTTACGCGTGTTCTGTCAATACGCTTCAAGCGTGTTTTAGCAAGTTCAAAGCGTGTTGTTTCGATACACTTTAGGCGTGTAAACGCTTGTCGCCAATTTCAACATGTTTAAAAAGTGTTGATGGCTAAATCAACACACTTTTTTATGTGTACTTGTGGACGCTTGGGAATAACGTACAAGACGTCACGTACACTGTAAAAACAAACGCATTCTTTCAAGACGTTTCACGTGTGTAATCCTGTCACCGTTTTCAACACGGCAACTCATGTGTTGATGTCGTAACGACACATTTTACGCGTGTTCTGTCAATACGCTTCAAGCGTGTTTTAGCAAGTTCAAAGCGTGTTGTTTCGATACACTTTAGGCGTGTAAACGCTTGTCGCCAATTTCAACATGTTTAAAATGTGTTGATGGCTAAATCAACACACTTTTTGATGTGTACTTGTGGATGCTTGGGAATAACGTACAAGACGTCACGTAGGCATACGTTTAAAAATAAATTAAAAAAAGGTTTCTTCGTTACTGGTGTTTTATTCCGATGGTTTACTACCATACATGATGAGTTCCAGTCGTCCCGAAATCAATTCCTGCAAATAAATTTTATTGTCCATACCCGGTTTCGAACCTACCTAACCTAGTTACTTCTATACCTAATATATGTACGCTAACCATTGTGCTATCGGCTATACTTGCGGTTTTTCATCAAGAAACGGAATACATGGTACATTGAACGAGAAGAGTAATGAAGACATTTCACATTTTATTTTATGTATATATATATGTGTGTGTGTGTCTACACCCAACGCACATAAAATGTGAAATGTGATCAGAAATTTCCTTCACTCCGAACAGAACATTTTCTTTGCACTGGACAGAAAAATTCGTCCGCAAAGAATAAAGAATTTTCTTTGCCCCAAACAAGAAATTTCTCTCACTTTGAACAGACAATTTTCTTTGCCCTCGACAGAAAAATTTGTCCGCACAGAAAACAAAAATTCCTTTGCTCTGTACAAGCACTTTTCTTCACTCCGAACAGAAAACTTTCTTAGCACTGGACAGAAAACTTGGTTCGCACAGAATAAAGAATTTGCTTTGCCCCGGACAAGAAATTTCTCTCACTCCATACAGGCAATTTTCTTTGCCCTCGACAGAAAAATTTGTCCGCACAGAAAAAAAAATTCCTTTGCCTCGTACAAGCACTTCTCTTCACTCCAGAACAGAAAACTTTCTTCGCACTGGACAGAAAACTTGGTCCACACAGAATGAAGAATTTACTTTGCCTCGTACAAGCAATTTTCTTCACTCCGAACAGACCATTTTCTTCGCACTGGACAGAAAAATTGGTCCGCACAGAATAAAGAATTTTCTGTGCCTCGAAAAAGAAATTTCTCTCACTCCAACTGACAATTTTCTTTGCCCCGAACAAGAAATTTCTCTCACTTTGAACAGACAATTTTCTTTGCCCTCGACAGAAAAAATTGGTCTGCGCAGAAAACAAAAATTTTGTTTGCCTCGTACAAGCAATTTCCTCTACTCCGGACAGAAAACTTTCTTTGCACTGGATAGAAAAATTGGCCCGCACAGAATAAAAAATTTCGTTTGCCCCGAACAAGGAATTTCTTTCTCTCCGCATAGACAATTTTCCTTGCCCTAGACAGAAGAATTGGGACACACAAAATAAAGAGTTTTCTTTGCCCCGAACAAGAAATTTACTCCACGCCGGACAGAAAAGGTGGTCCGCAAAGAATTAAAAAGTTCATTTGCTGAGAACAAGGAATTTCTTTTACTCTGGACAGACAATTTTCTTTGCCCTGGACAGAAAAATTGGTCTGCACAAAATAAAGAATTTCCTTTGCCCCGAACAAGAAATTTACTCCTCCGGACAGAAAAGTTGGTCCGCACAGAATCAAAAATTTCCTTTGCCCGGAACAACGAATTTCCTCCACTCCGCACAGAAAATTTTCTTCTCACTGCACAGAAAACTTGGTACGCATAGAATTAAATTTGCCCCTAAGAAGCATCTTTCATCACTCTGGACAGAAACTTTTCTTAACAGCAAACAAAATATTGATCCGCACAAAATAAAAAATTTTCTTTGCAGCGACACTCTACCAAAAAATTATTTTATATCTACGTCAATAAACTGAGTGTTGCACCTGAGCAATGGTTTCACCGAGCACATTATTTCTTCATTCATGTAGGTGTGCACGACGAGCAAAAACTTATGTGTTTCGCTTTTAAAATAATACAATTCGCAATTGAAAAACTATTTCGCAAGTCCGTGCATAACGTAGCGAGGTTATAAAGCCGCCATATTGTCATATCAACTCATTGAACGCGTGTTGTTTGTGGTACACGCGTGCAAGTGAGTTGTTTCACGACGCTTTGTGTCGTTCGAGTCGCATGTACCTACACTAAGTGTGTTGTTTGAAAGAAAAAGGCTTGATTCTACACGCTTCATATGTGTTACATTAAGCGTATTCTACAGCAACATATTTAAAACGTGTTGTTACCAAGAATGGTATAGAGCGTATTATTTCAACACGGTAAAATAAGTAAAACACGTTGTTTCAACGCGTTAACCAGGTCCTACACACGTTGTAGGCGCGTTGTGTGTTGCTTCAACACAACGACAACACGCTTATTTTTTACAGTGTACATACGCTTGCTTGCATTTCCCAGTAAGCGAAGAGACAGAATAACGTACACAATCCGAGCGAAAAAGGCCTAGAGTGCAAAGAGTTATTTCGAAAGTTTCGTAAAATCATAAGCGCAAGTGCACACTGTAAGCATACCACTTCTGTGCGTGGTACAACTCTAAGGACGAACTTTTATTCTCGTACGATGGTATCTTGCCTACCCGAAGCGCTTCGCTTATAGCCACTTGACAGAATGTTGGCGAAATAGATTCGGGTAATGTCTTCCCGGCCAGAACATTGATATTTCCCAACATGGCGACAAGGCGTTCAAAATCCACGAATGACCGCTTTACTTTTTTGCCTCATAAAATAATTTGGCTATTCTTTATGCTCAAATAATTGGTTATTATAATCCCGGTATTTATTATAAGCATTGTCTTCTTTGTCGATTATCATTGATGAAATGAATGCTTTTAATGATGAACAGAATTACAACAGATGTATAAGTTTCATCCCAATCAATTATAAATATATTTGATGAGGTGAAAAGCATAGTAGCTTTTCTTTAGTTCTTAGACACAGGGTCCACTTTTCAGAACATGTCAATGTTCTGGCCGGGTAAACATTACGTGAAGATGTACTTCGTCGCAATGTATCCCGGCCAGAAGATTATAGTTTCGCGCTTTCATTTTACTAAACTTCTCAATAAGTCGTTGAAATCTATTTCCCTTGACACTTTCCTTTTAATTGACAGAATGGACGGATTGACTAGGCGTTCGTGGTTCATCGTAGATCGAAGATAATTTTTTATAAATTTCAGTTTAGAAAAACTTCTCCCGCATAATGCGACCAAGACACAAATGGTCAAGAAGTATTGGATTGTAAGTGATAAACAGGGCAAAGATTTACTGAAGTCCCATTTAATAATAATACAGCCCGGGAAAAAAGTTTACGTCTGAATGGATATGTTCATATATGTTTCAGATATTGTCATATATGTATCAGATATATGACAATATATCTGATCTGACATTTTACAGTTTCATATATGATTAGGTCTGATCATATTCCATATCACATATGCATATAGATCATATCTGATCAAATACAGTATCTGGCCTGACCATATATGAACTCATATCTGTTTACATCTGGCTAAGTACCAAGGCGAGTTAGTACCGTAAATTCGTATCTGAACATACATGATGTGATATGTGAACGTATCTGTTCGTATAAGATCATATCCGATCAAATACGGTACCAGACTCCGCTATATAGATCTCATATATGTTTTTATCTGGTCAGGTACCAAGGCGAGTTGGCAGCGTGAAACCATATCTAAACATATATGATGTGATATATGAGCAGGCACGTTCATATAAAATTTTATCCCATCAGATACGATACCAAACCTGAAAAATATACGAAGTCTTATACACTCATACCTTATCGTATATGCAGTTCAGTCGTTCACACATGAAAATATCTGAATATATGAAACGAAATATGAGGATATGAGACGATATCCAATCAGATATGGCACCTCACCTGACTGTATTATATGTGATCATGTGAGTTACTATAATATTCTTAATTATTAAAACGTCAAGTGATGGCGCGTTAATAACTCCGCTCTATATATGTACACATTTTAATATCTTCATGACTGCACTAACAAGATTTGATCTGTCTCAACAGAGTAAGATGTGCTCTAATATAGTCGGAGTCATACCTCGTCTGATAGTTCAGATAAACTATGATTCTATCATATGGGAAGAGATGTCCAGGTCTACTGGGATCCACGGTATTTTATTCTTATACGGACAGACAGATCTGGTCCAATAAGATGAGATTTGCCTGACATGATCAGATCTGGCCCAATAAAATCAGATCTACCTGACATGATCAGATTTGGCTCAATAAAATCAGATCTGGTCCAAGAAGATCAGATCTTGCCTGAGGATTGGATCTGGTCAGACCTGCTGCGATATGGACGGTTCTGCTCTCAAAATTATCAATATGATGTCAATATGATGAATTATCAAGATATGATCATACATGCTCAGATATGATCTGTCATGACACTACATGAACAGATATGGTAATTTTTCTTGTCTGATCATATCTGATTCTACAGATACGATTCAGATATATTCAGATATGAACTTTTTTGCCGGGAGGTTTGATACAGGTTTGGAAACGGCCAAGATATGTTAGGCGCGCTAGGCCGATCCACTTTTCTTTACATTTTTCGCCACTACGTGGCATTGCTGTTGACGGGGACGTGTGCGACATGGACAGAATAGCTTTTGTCTGTCTTTGCCACTCTGCAGATCTAAACTGATTGATAGATCCATTCTCTGAAAAGTCGCAGCTACGAAAACTCTTCTGCTAGTCACATTTTTCTAAGTTTGATCCTGAATATTTTCTCTAAACATTCGGTGACCGGCTGTTTTGATTGTCGTTACGAAATCTTTACAACATTTTACACGTGTGAGCAGATCTGGCATCTAGAGTTATTAAGTGTTCATATTATTACATAAAAATGTGACTAGCGCGTTATCTCCATAAAACGCCGTATAAATAAGACCTTTTTTAGAGTCGTCATTTTTCGTGGAACGTTCGGTAAATTGGCTCGCAATTTTACCAGTATACGGGGATGTATTTTTACACGATTATAGACGAAAATCAATTAATTGTTAAATATTCGAGTACGTGAAAGAAATGTCTCAAGAGCATGAGATAACATACGGACCGAGGTTATAGTTCACATGACAACACGAAAATTATAAGTGGGGGCGAAGGGTGGGATTACAGAATACCGTGGGTGGCGGATATCCCCCGACAGGAGCGATATCCGCGACGCATGTAGTTCGCCGCCACATGCGTCGCGGAATAAAAAGTAGACCTTGTAACGGTGCCTCACGGCATCATTGAAATGTGGCTTTGTTTCCAGACCTGTATGTAAGACTGTGGGTCAGGAAAGTACCGCAACGGGTAACAGTGTCGCCAACTTAGTTGATTTTCCACGTAAACTGGTGGTTTAGACATCCCTTTTAGTGGATAAAATTTGGTTTTAGTGGCTGGTGGTTTTTGATAGTGGTAAGCAAGATATTGAATCACTAACGTGTCACAAATTTATAATCCACTATATTTTGCTATGACAAGGCCCTTTGATACAAAGTGTGTCAACTTTTATGGTGTAGGCAACACTACGATCCTGTAAATACCTACCACCGCCATGAGGATTCCGTGAATAATGTTTTGGCTGCATATAGATTTGAATGAATATAGACTACAGGGTATAGTAATTGAATCGAGTTCGGTTTGCTTGAAAAAATATGTTTTGAAATACTTAATAATTTTTTTATGTAAGTGCATCAGATGTAGTTGCTTACATACTAGACAGTAAGCGGTAACACCAGGTGGCATTAGAGGTTTTCTGGTGGTTTGAAGAACCGCTTATGGTGGGTATAACAAAATAAGTTGGCAACAGCGGCGGCTACTATCTTTATTTTGGCCGCTAACAAGTTACAAGTTATAATGTAATTTTACCACAGTAAAGTTCAGACTGGTTGATTTCCCCTGTTGTTATTCTTCAGTACGTGTGTATGTAATTTTTTTACAAAATTTGTAAATGGGCCCACCGCGCGGCGCGCACCATTTTCATAGCGCTGGCTATAGGTAGGTAGAGCTTTATGCTATATTTACCATTGCTAACATGACCAAATAACAGGTGAATTAGTACCTACCAACCTATGTTTATATTTTGCATACGTACGGGGCTTCCAACCGACTGCCCCTTACTAAACATATTTCATCCTTCGTTAGAATTTGACTAAAATGACTTCTCGAGATTTGGAGGCCCCCCAGGACGAGAGGCCCGGGGCGGACCGCCCCCTCCGCCCCCCCCCTTAGTCCGCCACTGCGTGTACGCAGTACTATTGTGGGATTGATTTAAAAAAATGACAAACTTTGACCGTTTAGTTTTGGAGATATCGACTTATGAAAAGTGGTCATTTTATTCCACACCGAACTCTGGCCCAACCATCTGTAATGGAATAGCAACAGTGTACGCTGCAGCTAGCTGATCGGGGCGTGGTCTGGAAACTCGAAGCGTGTTTTTTTTCCGAGTTCTAGTAATTCTGAGACGGATGTGAAATGAATTTATTCTGCAAACAAATTTAATTCGTTCAATTTATGCATGTATTTGTCTCTGTTACAGCAAATACAATTTAAACTGTCTGCAAGATGTTGTAAATCCACGATCCGACGTCCTTCGACAGCGAATTTTTGTTGCTGATCGTTGAGGTTATGGTTATTCTCATCGCGTTTAGCCGCATTTGATTGGCACATGGCTGTCACAGCTTTCAGTCTTTTACTAAGCGCCTTTTTTATTTTAAACTTTCCTTTGTATTGCATTTGGGTTGACATTTTAACGCTTTTTTTATTTATATAAAATATTTCACGACAGACGGATCGTAGGAAGCTCAACACTATGACTGCAGGAAAATCGCGCTATTGCCACGATTACAGCGCTGCCGTCTTTATGAGTATGAAACCTATCTATGCACGAGGGGCGAATGTGTGGGACATATAGAGGGCATAAGCTCTGTCAAAAATTTACAACCAACAGCATCGTATAGGCATTGGATGTCACTATACGCTTCGACCGAAACTTTTAGCCCATACGTGTACCTACAGAATTACCTTAAGGGGTGAGATGCAGTCGGAGGCGTGAAAAAACGAGAATTTTTAATATTTTTTTTATAGTAGTTAAGTTTGTTTTACAAAAGTGGTTACACAGACTTTTTATGTTATATTTCAACTTGACATGTACAAATTTTCAAAGAAATATATTGATTATTTATAAAAATATCGCCATCTTTGTCGGACCCCCTACGGCATGTAGTGCTTTGCGGTGACTATCATACAATTTTACTGGATCATCTGAAATAAAAAACCAAAAAAAATCATTAGTTTAATAATAAATTTAGTTTTTAATCGAAGCCTTTTTTTAAATTAACAAAATGGCGGTTTCCGACAGATAACTTTCGATTTTCGACCAAAAAATCGCGCGTTTATTGTTTTAAAAAAATAGAAATTTTCAACAAAAATGAAAATCCTTCGATTGAGGACTAGTTTTAATGCTATCGATAAGCACACCAAATTTAATCAAAATCCATCGAGCGATTCTTAAATTATAGTGGTCACCGACTTGAAAAACATAATTTCGAGAAAAACGCGTTTAAAGTTTTTCGTTGTGGATACGGTATTATGTATTCGTAAAATTTTGAGCTCGGTGGATGAAGCCAAATTTTTTTATGTATTTTGATCCGCTGAATTCGAATATCACTATTTTTGCCGAAAAGTCGAGCATTCAATTGTTTCCCGTGCGGAAATCGAACTAGGGCTTTGGTCGGGCCCATATAGAATTTCCCTAACTTTAATAGGGCCCTAATCGGCTAGCCTCATATGGGCCCTTAGTGGCCGGTCACACTTTGCTACTGAGGGCCATTAAAGGCAGAATAATGAGGGCCTTCAAGGATGCCTGATCGACGCCTCATGTAAGCCATGGTGTGCCCATAAGTTATCCCTGTCAATGGATATGCTCACGTGTGTGTAAATGTATGCTTTTCTGCGTATATGTGTCCGTTCATATAAGGCCACGATACACTGCCAAATTTTTTAAATTTATTTGAATAGGATCTATTTAAATGAGATAGGCTTTTTCCTCGTCTCACGGCCTACTCCGGTCTTATTTATTTCAAATATATTTTTTTATTCGTTTCAGCTATTCTTTTTAAATATAAAATATATTCAAATCGAATAAATAAAGATTCGATTCAAATAAATCTTTATTTGCTTACAATGTACGCTGTAAATCTAAGTGTACTATGTGCATAAAATATTTCATAAATCCAAAATGAAATTAAGCACTTAATTGAGAGTTTCCCACAACGATTTTGTATCGTAATTCATCATGCCCTGGCCTTTCGGAATGATTTTTTTCGAAGAAAATATTTCATCTATATCGGTATTGAACCTAGTACCTACCTACTCATAGCTACGCACGCTACCCCTATGCTACCGAGCGAGGGGCTATTCACTATTAAGTGAGGTGCGGAAGAGATTTCCGTGTGAAGTCGATTTCATATGATTTTTGTGATTTCATAAATGATTCGAGCTATTTTTAAAGTCATGTGATTTCACTTAATTTCACGTAATTTCAGTTGATTTCAATTGATTTCATTTGAATTCATCAACTCAGTTTCAAGCGAATGCTGAAATCATTGGAGGGAGAAAAAAGCTCGAAAATGGTTAAATTTCTCTTTTTTTTAATTATTGACTAATCTTGAGACTCAAATTTGAATTAAAAATTTTTTAAATAAAAAAAAAAGGGTTTAAAAAAGACACAGATATAGATATTGAAAGAAATGTTTAATTTGTTCATTTGTGAGAACGTGGACATTCTTTCGGATTTTTACACGAGAAGACGTTTCTTATTTTCTCATTAAATTAGACGGTGTCTAATGATCGCTTCGGTTTGTTATTCGTCAATTTAACGAGGTACACCAGCTTCATACAATGTTGCCATGCTAAACCAGGGTAAAATTTCAAAATGGTGATAGATCAATAAAATTTGGTGAATATATTCTTTAGTATTATATATGTCAATACAATTTTTTTCAGATTTTTTCATTGTGCCGTTATCGAGTAATTGAACATTGAAGTTCACGTGTATAAGCATAGCGTTTTTATAGATATAGGTATATATTGCGGGTATAAGAATAAACGCTTGTGAATTATTTGTAAGAAAACGGCACAACCAAAAAATCTGAAAAAAATTGTATCTACATGAATAATACTAAAGAATATATTCACCAAATTTTATTGATCTATCACCATTTTACTGAAGCTAGTGTACCTCCTTAAATACATTCAAATTTGAAAAGAATAAAAAATTAATTCAAGATATACATACCTTCAGTCGACCTTCAGTCGAACTCGAAGTCGAACGCAACGCAAAGTGAGGCAAGATTTTCAACAGTTTTGTTTTCACAAATAATTATCTCCCAGTATATCTCTCTGCATGCACTGGCGTTGAGCCGCAGACTGACTGCTCGAACGCACGGACAATGGATTATGAAAAATCATAATAAAATTTCCTGGTTTCGAGAACCAGATGATTTCTAGCGATTTCCTGAATCAAGTGACTTCGTGCTGATTTCAGACGACTTCAAAAAATGTAAACCTGATTTCAAGGGATTTCAACTACATTCGAATAATGGTGATTTAGTAAGACGCTTCGCGATTTCTTGTAATTTCGCATTCTATTTCGAACAGAAGTGCTCGAATGATTTCACAAGTGAATAGCCCCTCGCTACCGAGTGCTTGTAACATCTTCGTCGCAGATATGGCATAAGAGACCAAATTAATTCCTATAATTATTTGCTGTATCACATAAACAATATCAATTAGTTAATATCATTGTGATATTAACTATCACAACGCGGAATAATTTTTCACATGGAAAGTATTCGGCGAAAATAGTCACTATAAAAATGTAAAAAAAAGCGAATGGGATTGTTCAAACATACGCACGGGCATCACTCCATGAGTGAATAAGACAATAAGAATCATATGTAATTTTCTGAAGGATTTGTAAATGTAATATATAATAATTTTTAATGCCCTCACGTTTTTATCCTATTTTGACCTATTATCGAATAATTGAGTGTAGTAATTAAAATACCACAAACGATTTAGTCCAAGCTATGTATACTGGTCCGTTTCCTATAATGGCCAAACCTGGCCCGCTTGTGGCAATCCCTGTCGGGATAGCCATAATAGGACCGGCAAAGGCCCTTATTATGCCAACCCCTGTCGGGATTGCCACATAAAGGCCTTCAAGGGCTTATTTGAGGCTTCCCTGATAGGGAAAGCCTCAAATAAGCCCTTAAAGGCTCTTATTTTTATGAGGGATGCCCTATCAATTTTCCGCACGGGTTATAGCCAATTGTTAAAGAAATGAAAAAAAAAATAAAGTTTTTCGCGATGAATTCTTTTTTAAAAATGTTTTGGGCAATTTTAAAATGAAATTATTATTTATACAATTTTCCTAAAGTTCATAGTTTATGAGTAATAAATTTTGAACATTTCTGAAAGAGTTTTCCAATTTTACACTTGATTCATGTATAGAAATACTAATTAAAAAATTACTTACATCGATTTATCAATTCCTGGCCCATACAATGGGGCTTCTGCCGATGTGGAAGCTTCCAAAATGTCAATTTGTTGTTGTCTTCGAAGCATTTTCAGTTACGAACAAGACTATTTATAGAATATAATAGGAGGTGTCGAAACCGGTTGCTTGCAGCTGCCGTCCGCTACCTGCCATGGGGACCCGACGCCCCTTCACTAATTGTGGGATATCCCGGAAACTATTCATCGGATTGACTTGAAATTTTCAGGGAATATTTTCGAAACATTACTTGATTACTTCAAGAAAATGTAATAAAACTTACTTCAAGAAAATGTAATGAAAAAATCAATTTTTTGAAAATGTTGACTGCATCTCACCCCTTCAGTAGCGTTGCGCATGGCTGATACTCGGAGCGGTGACAGCTTAGCCGTGCACAGGCTGGCGCATCATTCACGGAGCGGAACGCCAATAAATGCACTCTAGAGGCCGAAAAAATGGGCTTTTTGGGGATTTTTTTCTCACAAAAACTACAATATAAATTGAGATTACAAAAAGGGTGTTTATAATACATATCAGTGACTGTATACAATAATTTTTTTAAAGCGATTAATTTCAAAATAGCCGCTGTGCAGCGCTTATCTCAAAACTGCATTTTTTAAGTTGGCCGGCAACATCGAGGGGCTATTCACTTGTGAAATCATTCAAGCACTTCTGTTCGAAATCGAATGCGAAATTACAAGAAATCGCGTGAAATCGCGAAGCGTCTTACTAAATCACCATTATTCGAATGTAGTTGAAATCCCTTGAAATCAGGTTTACATTTTTTGAAGTCGTCTGAAATCAGCACGAAGTCACTTGATTCAGGAAATCGCTAGAAATCATGTGGTTCTCGAAACAAGGAAATTTTATTATGATTTTTCATAATCCATTGTCCGTGCGTTCGAGCAGTCAGTCTGCGGCTCAACGCCAGTGCATGCAGAGAGATATACCGGGAGATAATTATTTGTGAAAACAAAACTGTTGAAAATCTTGCCTCACTTTGCGTTGCGTTCGACTTCGAGTTCGGCTGAAGGTCGACTGAAGGTATGTATATCTTAAATTAATTTTTTATCCTTTTCAAATTTGAATGTATTTAAGGAGGTACACTAGCTTCAGTAAAATGGTGATAGATCAATAAAATTTGGTGAATATATTCTTTAGTATTATTCATGTAAATACAAATTTTTTCAGATTTTTTGGTTGTGCCGTTTTCTTACAAATAATTCACAAGCGTTTATTCTTATACCCGGAATATATACCTATATCTATAAAAACGCTATGCTTATACACGTGAACTTCAATGTTCAATTACTCGATAACGGCACAATGAAAAAATCTGAAAAAATTGTATCGACATATATAATACTAAAGAATATATTCACCAAATTTTATTGATCTATCACCATTTTGAAATTTTACCATGGTTTAGCATGGCAACATTGTATGAAGCTGGTGTACCTCGTTAAATTGACGAATAACAAACCGAAGCGATCATTAGACACCGTCTAATTTAATGAGAAAATAAGAAACGTCTTCTCGTGTAAAAATCCGAAAGAATGTGCACGTTCTCACAAATGAAAAAATTAAACATTTCTTTTAATATCTATATCTGTGTCTTTTTTAAACCCTTTTTTTTATTTTAAAAATTTTTAATTCAAATTTGAGTCTCAAGATTAGTCAATAATAAAAAAAAGAGAAATTTAACCATTTTCGAGCTTTTTTCTCCCTCCAATGATTTCAGCATTCGCTTGAAACTGAGTTGATGAATTCAAATGAAATTAATTGAAATCAACTGAAATTACGTGAAATTACGTGAAATCACATGACTTTAAAAATAGCTCGAATCATTTATGAAATCACAAAAATCATATGAAATCGACTTCACACGGAAATCTCTTCCGCATCTCACTTAATAGTGAATAGCCCCTCCGGCAACATAACTCGGACGAATTTCAACCGATTCACTTGAAATGTTGAACATATCTTGAAAAATATAATTTCTATGGAAGGAAGTAGGATTTTTTAAAATATTGCATAGTTCATTTGTTATTAATAATTATCTGACGATTTTTCGGCAAATTTTTGGAAGGTGAAAAATTTGCTTAACAAATCGTCAGATAATTGTTAATAACAAATGAACTAGGCAATAATTAAAAAAATCCTACGTACTTCCATAGACAATGTATTTTTCAAGAAGTATTCAACATTTCAAGTGAATCGGTTAAAATTTGTCTGAGTTACGTTGCGGGCCAACTTAAAAAATGCAGTTTTGAGATAAACGCTGCACAGCCGCCATTTGAAAATTAATCGCTTCAAAAAATTATTGTACACAGTCACTGATATGTATGATAAACACCATTTTTTATAATCTTGATTTATTTTGTGGTTTTCTGAAGAAAAAAATCTCCAAAAAGCCTATTTTTCGGCCTAGCCCCTTAATGTAATCATCGAATGTTCAATAATGCATATTTTTACAAATAGATGTAGAAAAATAGTTCGAAAACGCACGTTTAATATGACGGTTATTTGAGAGCTGATTGTTGATAACAGTCAATCGGCTCCGTGCATAAGCATAGGGCGCTCCCCTCGTACTTCACCCCCGACGGCTAAACCCCATAACAACGTTAAGACAGTTGTGGACGCAACGGAAGTTAGGTTAGATTAGCGAAGTGCGGCTAGGGAGTCATAGAAAAGGGTTAAATCGGGAAGGGTTATACGTAAAAACCCGCAAGGGTATATGTGGGAGCTCGGGAAATAAATAAGTAGATATAAAATGTCTTCCGTCACGGTCCAGGTTCATTAGAACAATCAGATGAATGGTTTACTCATCGGCGAACGTGCCAAAATCACTTCGCAATAATGATTTGCAAAATATATTTTGACGAACATAAGGATTATCGAGCGTGTGCTGAATTATTGCTAATTGGCATTCCCAGGAAAACAGGACGTGCACGCGGTAGTGTGGAATAAAAAACATAGGTCGGGTTACTATCACGCAGTATGTAGCGATTGTCGATAAAAGAAAATGGTACGCGTGGATGCGATATTTCTGTCCTTGCTTGGCAATTATCAAGCGGGTTTTGCATTTTCGTGGTAACGAAGCACGTACCGATAAGACGCGTGATGCGAGTATGCTGCGGACCAAGGAATTATCAAGACCGGATGTGATCTCTCACAATCCGACCGCGGCCTCCGCGACTGCAGACTCAAAAGTTAATCCAAAATCCGGATTATCAGACGGCGGAGGGATCAGCCAACAGTCGCGAATGTTCGTCACATATAGATTTCTCGTCAAGAATGTGTGCATATAAATAGCACGGATGAGCGACTCTCCGGTTGGTCTATGTCGTCGCAATTGTCCGAACACACTGTGCCCGAACGCTACGTGACTCAAAGCCCGTAACAGTCATTAAGAATTTGATGGACGGAGGGTTGAGAGTCAGTAGAAAAAGTGTTTGCACACCTCGCTCTCCTTATATAATCCTTCAAAGAAACTTAATAATTTTGCGTATTATTTTACTCGGTAGCTCGTCTTTCTGATGTCATAAAATTCTAGTGTCTTTGCAATCGTTTTTTTTCTATTGAATTAGACGGATTACATCTTGATCGTGGCCGGAAAAAGCGGAAGGTTAGTGATTTTTTTTTGGAATACGTGTGCTGATTTTCAAATTTTTGTTTACATTCAAGCCGTCGTCAAGTGTGATGGGTCGAAAAAATAGTTTTTTACTCCAGTTTCTGAAAGTATATTAATTTCTTTCGAATATTTTCGTTTGGCAGCCATTCAAAAATTCAAAAAATTACCCCAGTTATGGGCCTTTATAGAGTTGCCCGAAAAGGCGACCCCTTTAAAGGGGGTCGAATAGGGAGTGCCCGAAAATCGCAATCATCAAATACTAATGAGCTCTTTAACCGATGAGCTGGTCTAGTCGTTAGCGTGCTGGCCTCTGAAATCAGCACATCGGGAAGTCGCGGGTTCAAATCACCGTCTCGTAGTTTCGGAGAGAAATAAAAACACAGGCGTAACGTAGCTCCAGTTCTACGCGGACGTCGCGCACACGGACCGGTACGTGTATGTGTCGAGTGTGTATGGCTGCAGCCTGTGAGCTATTTCTCGACGAAACGCGACTAGCTCCCAGGCAGGGAAGCGAACTCGTGACCGGCTGTATTGGTATAGGTTTTCCGCAGTTTCCCTATACCCATGACAGAAAATGTCATGGTGAATGCGATACAGAGGGGGAAGTCGGCTGCGGCCGCAAGGTGGGGATCGATTAGGGATGTGGATTACAATACTAATGAGTTCTTTGAGCAAGAAGAAGGTGTGATGTAAGTCCCTGGAATCGCAGACTGAATGTAAGTTTGAAGCTTTCATCATATTTGTGCATGTATCATTCTTCAAACTTAAATGCGTTTTTGTCAACACTATATTTTTCAATTTTTTTCGGCAAGATATTTTAAAAACTAATCGACCGATTTACTTCAAACGTAAACCATACGTAGTGTATACTGGTGTCCATTACGTGTACTAGAATCAACTCAATAAAAATATATTAACTACTTTTAGTATGCATTATAAGTCATAATTATTGCATGAAAAATCGTGATGTTCGGTTGCACCGTCGCCATTCTTTCAAAATGTTTTCTCTTTCATTCCAGTAAGCGTAATAGCAACATGCTTATAGATCATCACATTTTTTTTTGGTTTCAGACCACTGTAAGCTGAGATTTACCCAAAAAACGGCGGCATTCATTTTATTTAGCCATATTAATATACGTGTAACTTTGTTAGTAATTGACATTTTTTAAATCTGTAAAAACGTATGTGGTCTCCATTTCTTGATTAATAAACCACAAAAACCCGAAATGTCCTATGTCTGATGGTTTTCGAGAAAAAAAGAATTTTAAAGAATGACTGCGTTTCTCTGTCTTCACACTAGACGACGGCCTTAAGGTATTCCCTTCACGGACCCGAATATTCAACAATTAACTGATTTTCGTCTATAATCAAGTATAAGTACATCCCAGAATACTGGTAAAAATTAAAGCCAAGTTATCGAACTTTTAACGAGAAATTACGACTCTCAACATCGTCTTATTCGCACGACACGCTGGCAACATTTCAACGATCTGTCAAAATAAAAGTACAGACGTTTCGTAACTTATCTTCATTTGTAATGAAACTTTAAACATTTATCGTTAACATAATTTACGAAATTAAAACAAACTTCTATCAGATCATCCTTAAAATTACTATTTTTGAAAAATCACGATTGGCTATCTCTCCCGGAGTATCTGGATGTGATGGCCATAAGAGTAGAGGTGATATAGCCATCCCTTTGGTTTTATGTTTTGATTCTTAAATTTTTTTGTCCACATCCAAAACACATATAATAGAAATCAGTATAATTTTCGTGTACCCAAAATTGGCCCGCTATCGACTGAAGCCAGTCTTCGATGAGACGAGTTTCATAATAATTTTTTCGCAACATTTTTTGTCATTCTTCTTATATCGTCTTTTTAAGGTCTTCCTAGGTATCTTGTGGGTCCTAGCAGCCGCACGAACCGACCAGTCATCATTTTCAACAACACTAATAGCTGCTTTTAATGATTCTTGAGTCCAGTCCCCTCGTAGAGCAATTGCTTTCCTCTTGTACTTGTTAGGCATCTAAAACAAATGTAGAAAAAATCAATTCCTTGAACACACTACACTAATACTATGGCCATCATACACCGACTGCACGTGGCCATCTCTCCTAATCTCTCGGGAGAGATGGCCACATCTAAAATGTAAACAAGTAAAAACAATATGTGCGAAATCTTCAGGTTCATAACAAAGCACTCTTGATAAACTATTCAAGAAATACAGAAGTAACCATTACTTTTACAAAATTACATCACCACAATGTAAAACATGAAACCTTTAACAAATTTGGCAGTAGACAGAATAATTAAAAAGGATCAAGGGACGCGGCAGGGTCTTGACGCCAAGTAATAAAAAAAACATTCGTCTCCACTGATCGGTACCACCGACCTCGACGCCACTGATCGATGCTACCGATCTCGACGCCACTGACCGACTGACGAACACGTCATGAGACTCTTTTTACAGTAATGGGCTTTAGCAGACGACGTTTTAACTTTGATTCGATATTACGCGAAAACGCGGCGACGAATCGAAAATTTAATGACATTTGACCAACGAAATATGATTTTTTCTATCGATTTTGTTTGGGTCATTTTCGATCCGCCTACTCAATCTTGAGATTTCATAATATTCCATCGAATTTCCGAACGATTTTTTGACTACGGAAATTATTCCACAGTCGTCGATTTGTTGAATCGAATAAAGTCCCTCGGTCGTATCGTAACATACACTACATACATCATTTTATGTATCACTTAACACTTTTCTCGTCTATATAGATATCGACGCTCGCGCAGCCTCGAGTCGTAGCCCTGATGGCCTGTGCACACGGCGTATTTCCTACGCGCGTAGAAAATACGCCGTGTGTAAGGCCTCTGACATACGCGGGGCGCTGCGTATGCCAGAGACGTTACATATGTAACCCTTTCTTGTACCGCCGGGCAGTTGCGTGGATCGGAACCTGGACGGTTTGTCGCGAAAGATTAATCTACATCATTCTTCTACACTTGAAGTTTCTCGGCGTCTCCAAAGACCAACATTGACGCAAATTAACGAGTAAGTTTGCTCACAGTGGAAGTGAGACTCGAAAAGTGTTTCTGTTTTGTTCTTACTGAAGACGATGAGTGTCGCTTCGACGCGACGACGGCGGCACGCGAAATTGACGAAATTTTTAACATCGACGGAATTTTCCCGTACCCGCGATCATATGGATATTATCGTGTAGCCTCGGATTTTGAGAGCACGATCGTATCGCTGGAATTTATATTGACGTAAGAATAAAAAAATAGGGTCTGTCTCATAACCTCAATTTACGTACTCTGTCATTTGCCACGATCTTCCCGTGCATTGCTTTCCCGCTTGCCGATGTGTCAAAGAGCCAACGGCTCCGATGCAAGAAAGTCATTTTATTTGCTCTTCGCAGGAATACCTCGGTATGTATTCGTGAAAAAATCGCAGATAGAAATTTTCCGATGATCCGTAGCCATTGTCACTACCCCTCAAAATCCTCGATTCCCTGACCAGTATGCGACTAAAATGCGGCACGGAAGTTTAACACCCTTCGCCTACGAACGCTGAACTGTCACGCAGCCCCCTGACACTGGGTACTATTCCTATGGCAATAAATTATTCGCGTGTTGTCCGGGATGTTTGATTGCGCTACAGTCTACTTCGTGGCGCCAGTAGTCACTTGCTCGATTTCTTTTACGTATGCGCGGTCCATGCTCGATATAATAATAACATTTTTGGAATATTTGGAGTTTTACGCTTTTTACGCTTGTGCTTTGACTTGTAGCTTGTGAGTACCCTACAATTTTCAGAACATTTTAAATGTAAAAAAATCAATCCGCGATCTGTGAAGTGTATTTTTTGTTTACCATGACATACCTTCTGTATTGTGTGTAGACTATAATTATCAAACGACGAAGACCAGCAATTGGTTTGAGATAAATCATACCGATATGCATCGTCCCTGGTTGTACCTCAGGGTACGAATGAAACCCAGAAAAGGTGAATTTTTTCACAATTCCCAAGAACTCGCAAAGTGAGCATTTGTGGGAAATAGCTGTGCGGCGAAAGAGCAGCTGCGTGAAACGTGGAAAAGCAGTTTGCGAGAAGCATTTCCAGAGAACCGAAATAATTTGGGTACGCCACTTTCTAAGCCCCGATGAAAAAGTGCTTGGAATAGTGAGTTCGATCATTTTTTTTGTCGTAACCCGAATTTTTATTTTTTTCCTTTTACATTTGAATTATGACAAATATTTCAGGAGAAATACAAAATCCCTTACTTGAAACAAGGAAGTGTCCCATCGCTATTTCCGTGGACCAAGACACAACAGCTACAGTCCGAAAATGTGTTGGCAGAACATGAAACGGCAAAAAAAAAATTTGAAATTTTGTACCACGTGAAAAATACTCAAGGTTCATTTATGTATTATAAAGAAAAAACCGGTTATTTTATCAAAATGTTCATTGAATGTTGATATTTTGAATTTAAAAATTATTTAAGGGAAATACATATATTTTTCCTAATATTTATAGGTATCAATTTATTTCTTAAAATTTTCACGCTTGTTGAGAAACCGACACGAACGTATACACTTGCTGCCCGGTCTCTAACTGCTAAAAAACAAATACATTTCGAGTTACATCATTTTAAACCATTGAAATAATCATATTATAATAATGCTTGTAATAAACATTTTCTCCATTGTTTGGTGGGTTCGGCTGATTCACAGGTTATATGTCACATATATAGTTATCGTGCAGGTGACTACTAGCGCCACACGTGCAGCGATTGAAAATAAAAAAGACGGACATTACGCGAGCCATGTATGCCTGATGGTGACAGGGGGCTGCTGTCACGTCTCAAACGCGGATAATCGGTGGACCTGTGGCGATTTCTCGACAGCTTCACCCTAATGATCGAGCGTACTATTGGTACGGCGTACAGAGATGGTACCCTACGGTGTACCTGTACGGTAGTATACTGCTACACTGTACAATAGAAAAACGTACCGGTACTGTATCCTCACCATACTAATACCGGTACCGATACCATCATTACCATACTAATACCAGTACCGGTACCGGTACAGGTATCATCAGTCTAGATGGACCAATACCATACGCACATACGTGGTAGGTACCAGTAGGTAGGTATCATTGGCCAGTAGGTAGGTATTATCCGTCTAGATGGATGATACCTACCTACTGGTACCTACTGGATAGCCCATGTACTGTACCGGTATCTAGGCTATCATGTAGGGACCAGAACGAATGTAGCGTCGAATTTACCATCTAGATGGACCATCGGATTTATGTAGGTCAGCAAGTACGTACTGCCGAGTATGAGAGCCGGCGTCAATCGTTGAAGCTACAGTATACAGTCCCAGTGTCGCAAGGATATCACTGCTGTCTCCAATCGCTTCGAGAGCACCATCGAGGCTGACCTCAAGGAACTCGTAGAACCCTTCGCCGCCGTTGAGAAACAATATCTCGCCAAGAAGCGTACCACTAATCAAGCCAAGGCCTTTCGTTTACTATGTACGTTTCAAAACAAAGGCCGAGGACGCTATGGCCTTCTTGCATCTCAATGGTTACGGCTACCATCATCTCATACTCAGCGTCAACTGGTCCAGACCTCAAGCCCAACAGAATTGAATGGTCAACGGTTAAAACGCGTTAAGGTAGAATTAGCGCGCGCTCTTGATTTCTATAGATTAAGTTCAAATTTTAACCAGACATTGTTTGTGTCATTATGCATGTTTCAGTGAAATTTCAGAACAGTCGACTGCTTAGATTCGGAGATAATGGATTTCAAAATTGCAACTTTCAACACTGTAGGGTCTGCATTGAAATTTAGACAGAGTAATGGTACGTAAAAAATATTTGTGCCCTATAAGAAGACACATGGCAATAACATAAACAATGTCAAATTATTAATGTTTATAACGCAAATATTTTTTTTTACAATAAACGTTTTTAACTTTAGGAACACAATAATAATTTTTTTCTCGAAATATTGAACAATACTGTTCCGCGGTGTTGCATAATGTTTTCTTATTTTAGGGGACAAATATTTTTTACGAAAAGTTATCCTGTCGTTGCTGAACGTTTTCAGCAAAACTGGATAGTAAAGACAATCGAAACGTTTTTCACTCGTTCCCGAACTAGTTTTCTATTTAAACATAGTTTTTTTAAATTAATAAACACAATAAAATCGTTAGACGAATTATGTGACTTGACTTTCGGTCAATGCAGACCCTGCAGTATTAAAAGTTGCTATATAAAAATCCATTATCTCCCAACCTAAATAGTCAACTGTTGTTAAACTTCACTTAAACATGTACAATGATATGAACAATGTTAAATTTTGATCAAAATTGATAGAAATCAAGAGCGCGCGCTCGTTTTACCTTAAGGGCTTACACCACTGTAAACGTCCAAAGTAGATAGATACATATTGCGAGAGACGACGGTGACGTCATAGGTGTGGGGTGGTGGGTATCGTGCGGCGGCGCGTGGTGGGGGTGTCTGGCGGTCGCGGTTGCGTCACTGTGACATGTATGGGGAATTAGTGGTGGGGGAGTCAGTGGTGTCGGAGGGGCGGGGAATTAGGCCCTTTTTCTGGAGCTCGTGGCTAAGTGGGGGTGGTTTCGAGCTGCTTTTCCGAATAGACTGACTGGTGGTGTCATCTGCATATATCGAGAACGTGTTTACCGCTAGAGCAAGCGCGTGGGGGGCTCCGCCGCGCGGTTCGTATGGGGGAGGAAGGTCTTACACCATGGGGATGGGGAGCTTCGGATAAAGAAAAAACGCGATGATTTACGTGTATACATGTATCGAAGTTTTTAAACAACATTTTGTCCGTTCATACATATTGTGTGTGGGTGTGGGTGTGGGTGTGTGTGTGTGTGTGTGTGTGTGTGTGTGTGTGTGTGTGTGTGTGTGTGTGTGTGTGTGTGTGTGTGTGTGTGTGTGTGTGTGTGTGTGTGTGTGTGTGTGTGGGTGCGTGCGTGCGTGCGTGCACGCGCGCGTGTATGTGCGTACATGCAGATGGGAAAGTCGGCGTCTATCACACCTACTTGAAAAATGAATGCAGTAGAAATGCTGGATATGAAATAAAGTCCTCACCCATAAAACTTATTTTATGCAGCTGTAGTAACACAAAGGCGCGTTCTTCCAAAATGTCACTACATCCGGGTTTTGTTTTCATTTCTACAAGTAACACCGAGGTATTTATATATGCAAAGTACTCAATAATGCATGGATGCCACCGCACGATTTTTTGTGTGAAATCCCCAGATGTTCCACACTTATACTCCCTTTTAACTGGTTCATTTCGTTCACATGCCTGGGCACTATTCTTATAGTATTACAATATAAGAACACTATACTGTGGAACTATAGAGCACTTCTAAGATAGGGGAAAAATATTGAAAAAAAAAATCCCGAATGAAAGCGACTTCTACTAACGCAGGCATCACACTACGAATCGAGCAGTCTCGATTTTTGTCGACTTTTGCCGCCATCCCCTCTTGGAACTTCCGTTGTGAACTCACGTGAAAATGGCTGAGAAAATTCCATAACTTGAACAAAATCTGCGCGATCAAGCCACACTTATAAATTCCGTGGAAGAGTATATAGTATGGGAGCAACAATGTGATCAGTGTGTGGAGTCATTGGAAACGAAAAGCCGAATTAAACGACCGCGATTATCACTCGGAAATCCGCAATCGTTGGTAGCAGGAATCGCTCGTTTAAAAGGTTTAAAAAATGTTCTACGCAGACCATTTTTACATGCGGGTGCGCGAAACAGTGATCGTGGTTTAATCTGGCGAGAGATTGATACGGCGTTCGAAAATCGTGTCCTGACCGGCTGCGTCATCAATAACAACCATATTGAACCTCGCCAGTTTCTCGAAGACGCATGTGATATGATGCTTTCACATGTGCAAGACATTACCAACAAACAATTAAGTCTAAACGTGAATAGAGTTTTCAATGGTGAATTTGCGGCAGGTGACAATCGCGCAAATAAGAGTATCAACACGAAAAACTTTGAACTTTTTACCACATGCAATTTACGTGGATGGTATATACAACGAGTTGTCGAACCTACTCTGGCATCTCTCGAAGATTTTCAAAATCGCGATAGCGGATGGAGATTGTCGCGGATACTGGACATAACATTAAATATCAACAAATACAATCCAATGCGTGCCGGATGTCCAACTGTTTTGTCGCGGGAAATAATCCTGAAGAAAGCGGCGGTGAATGTAAAGTCAAAGGATAACGCATGTTTCGCGTGGGCAGTGGTGGCTGCTCTTTATCCAGTGGAAACAAACGTGCATCGAGTAACTTCATATCCACACTATTCAACTGTACTGCAGCTTCAGCGAATTGCTTTTCCAATGACTCTCAATCAAATAAAAAAATTTGAATCGCAAAATAATGTTTCGATTAATGTATTTACAACGGAAAAGAAAGGCATCGTTCCAATTCGAATATGCGCCCAAAAACTGGTCAAACACGTCAATTTATTGTACGTGGAGGATTCGTCGGACCACAGCGTGGGACGCTTTGTATGGATAAAAAATTTATTCCGGCTCGTGAGTACGCAGCTGAACAAAACAACCAGGAAAAAACACATCTGCGTTCGGTGAGTAACAAGAAGCATACTCGAGAATACACATATGAGCAAGTATGTACTTCAATAATATAATTCTTTCCATCGTTTTGTTGTAGGTGTTTGCACTACTTTTACACGGAGGCTAAATTACGATCGCACGAGACGGATTGTGGAAAATCAAACTACTGTGCCATTCGATTACCTGGTGAAACGGACAAATGGCTAGCGTTCGAAAACTTTCAACGAAAAGACCGACTTCCATTTGTGATTTATGCGGATCTAGAGTGCGTTTTGGCAAATGTTGACAACAAAAATATACAGCAACAGCACGAAGTGTTTAGCGTAGCGTACTACGTACATTGCTCGTATGCCGATTCGTTATCGGGATACTACTCGCGGCGCGATGCCAATCGCATCCCATGGTTTGTTGATCACCTTAAAAATTTAGCTTTGCGCATCGACGATATTCTATCGGATAGTGTTCCCGTGGTACTTCTAACTCCTGATGAGCGGGCAAAATTTCGAAGCGCTGCTCAGTGCCATATATGTGAAAAACTATTTGCCGAGGACGACATACGTGTTCGTGATCATTGCCTTCTGACCTGACGTTATAGAGGTCCCGCCCATTCCAACTGCAATTTGAATTACCGACGGTATTTTTTCATCCCCGTATTTTTTCATAATTGGTCCGGCTATGGTGCACAGCTCATCATCGAGGAACTAGCCACAGCATTCGAGGGGGAAACCACTGTGCTGCCCATAACTAAAGAGGAATACTTTTTTTTTACAAAAACATTTCGAACGTCAGACAAGTCACATCCGATTCAATTACGCTTCGTCGATTTATACAAATTTCTCAATGCAAGTCTGGATGACCTGGCCTCATTTTTGACAATGGACAGACTGAAAAATTTACGTTCGCAATTTGGCGACGTAACGAGCGACAGTTTCATCCTATTAACTCGAATGGGCGTCTTCCCCAATGAATATATCGATAGTGTAAACCGATTGGAAGACTATCACCTACCGCCACAAGACGCATTCTACAGTACTTTGATTGGTGACATTGTAAGTGAGAACGAATACGCTCACGCCAAGAATGTATGGGAACGGTTTTCTATTCAAACGTTAGGTGAATATAGTGACTTGTATTTGGAGACCGAAGTTTTGTTCGTGGCCGACGTTTTTGAGTACTTTCGCAATAGCTGTGTGGAGCGTTACAGGCTCGACCCCGCTTATTGCTATACTCTCCCCGGCTACACATGGGATGCAATGTTGAAACATACATGCGTTAACTTCGAATTGTTCACCGACATTGACATGGTATTATTTGTTGAACGGGTTACACGCGGTGGCCTGAGTCAGTGCTCAAATAAGTATGCGCGCGCCAATAACAAATACATGGAATCATTCGATCCATCAAGGTCCTCATCATTCTTGATGTATTTTGATGTGAATAATTCGTATGGATGGGCAATGTGTCAACCATTGCTCTATGCTGATTTTCGATGGGTCGATGAGCTGTCGACATTCGATTTATCATCTATCGCGCTAGATTCACCGACCGGTTACATTCTTGAGGTTGACTTAGAGTACCCGGAATGTCTACACGATGCACACACGGACTTACCGTTTTGTTCAACACATAGTAAACCACCTGGTGGACAATACGAAAAACTCCTTGCAACCGTGCATAACAAGGAACGGTATGTTATTCATTATCGCAATCTGCAGCAGTGTGTACGACACGGTCTCAAAATCACCAAAATTCATAGAATACTCCAATTCTCGCAATCGCCCTGGCTACGAACATATATCGAGCTGAACGTGCAGTTCCGAAGCCAAGCAAAGAATAATTTTGAAAAAAATCTCTATAAATTGATGAATAATGTGGTGTTTGGGAAAAAAAATAGAAAATGTGGGCAATCACGTAGACGTCAAGATTTTAACACGGTGGAAGGGCAGGTACGGTGCAGAGGCAATGATTGCAAAACCAAATTTTCATAGCCGGAGTGTTTTTTCAGAAAACCTTATTGCTGTCGAATTACGCAAGCTCGAGGTGAAATTCAATAAACCAATATATGTGGGTATGTGCATACTCGACATATCGAAGACATGTTTATATGATTTTCATCATGAGTACATGGTGCCTCTGTATAAAGAAAAATGTACAGTGTTGTACACCGATACGGATAGTCTAATATACAACATTGAATGTGAGGATGTGTGAGACGACATGAAGCGTAATATCCATCGTTTCGATACGAGCGAATACTCGGCGAGCAATGGGTCTGATATACCGCTTGTCAACAAAACTATTCCCGGACTTATGAAAGACGAAAATAATGGTCGGATAATGACGGAATTTGTCGGGGTTAGATCAAGAATGTATGCAGTGCAAGTCGATGGTAAAGACGTTACGAAGAAACTGAGGCGCGATAAGAGTAACGTCGGGGCGAGAAAGATCTATTTCGAGGATAACACGAAATGCTTATATGACAAAATCGAAATGACTGGTCAGCAAGCATGCATACGATCGATGTTGCATGAAGGGTACACCACCAACGAGACAAAAATTGCTCCAAGTCCGCGCGATGACAAACGGTATATCATACCTGGAACCACGAAAACGTTGCCATGGGGGCATTATAGGATACAATCGTAGGGTGTATTTTTTTAATTGTAGATAATCTTGTAAAATAATTGTAAAAAAGCTTGTTCTGCAAATAATCAACCCTGTGAGAACGGCGTTCGTAAATGATCACGTTTGTCTGTTGTATATAATAAATTGGTTCATAGATTTTTTCAACTGGGGAAATGAAGAAGGGCCCGTTGTAGTTTATGAATCACCTAATTTTTCCTCACACGCTTCTACGGGAGAGAGAGCAAGAGAGAGGCGTCATAAAATGTAAAACATTTTTATTGTCCGCTCCACATCAGGTTTGCTTATTCAGCTATTGTGAGTATTGTCGAAAGCCAACCCCATTACAAACAATCGATTTTTACGCTGCTACAATACTTTTTCAATGAGATAAAGTTCCACATATTGAACTATAAGTAGCTCCTGATCGTACAAATCACCTGCAACGGTCCATCGTTATAACCCGTAAGATGAGATGCCACAGACTTCGTGATTTTCTCTCGATATATGGCAAATATTTATGCTGTCCAGTTCTATGCGTAATCCTTTCAGAATACACTCTTAAATTTACTGATTCTCAACGCTCTTTATTGTCAATTTTTTACTTACATAATGATGCGGTTTACATTTTTTGAAATGGGGTCCTATGAAAAACATATTGTTGTGGTAGCTTCTCATTTTCAACGTTGATGCTACTCAGTTTCACCTGCATTATCGTGTAGTGTACATAATCATAAGACGCGTCTACTAGGTTATCAAGAATACCGATCTACCTATAATTACTCCGTGGGCTAAATTCCATTCACATCTTATTCCTCACTGCACGATTGAAATACTCGCAAATGGATGCTTTTAAATTGCAATACCCAGAATACAGGCGAAAATTGTACGTTTTTTATTAGGGTTTAAAAGCGACCATTACTAAGTTAGTGCAAGTTCTGCGGTATGCGTCCCCTTGACAAGTGTTGACGTCCCTGCGGTTCCAGCATCATTACTATTCTTACTCCGTAGGCCCAGGCAAATGTTGAGACAGTATCGATGACTGTTAGGTGAAATTTATGTTTGGAGTTTTTACGCACGTACGATGAAATATCGACGAGGTCAGCTTGCCATGGTTCATCCAAGCCGCGAATGTTCACAAGTAAAAGGTCTAGTAGCGTCGAGTTCATCAACGCTTCGCGCAACGAACGAGTTTTTTATTTGAAGCACTTAAAGTAACGCTACCGACTTTGTCCTTCCGATGTTACACCGGGATGACAGTGGTATACCGCACGAGTCAGCTTGAACGATAATTCGAATCATCTTGCAAGGAGCTGTCACGATCTACGCGGCGAAATCCGAGAAGTACTCGTCGCTATCAATATTTACGCAAAAATCGGATCAAAATCGTGTCAATTATCCACAGATGCTTCAGTTAAGATAGAGCGCATCGTCGCCGTGCAAGGGCTCAAGACACCCACCAACGAGTTTATACTAAAGGAGATATCCATCACCAAACTTCATGACAGGAACGCTGATCCGCAAAGTCGATATGAATTGAAGGCAGATAAAACAATAGTTTATTAATAATAAAATTAAACAATTGCATAATTATAGTGTATGCTGTGCATTAAACCTTTGGTGGTGGTGGTGGTGTATGTGTGTGTGTGTATGTCTGTTTTTTATTTTTTTTTATTTTAAACATCCGCAGCGGTAGTCATTCTGAAACAAAACATGCATTTTTCTTATCAATCTATCAAACACAATGATATTTAGAATGATACTAAAGTGAAAAGATAATACTCGCAACCCTTAGCCCTGTATACGTTCAAACAGGTTGGGCACATGTCGCGCGTGATAATTTGATGTAGCGGTCCACCGCAGTTGGTGCCAAAGATTCTGCGCATGGTTATGAAGCGTTCGCTGTAGTGACCACATCTTTTGCGAAGTCCTTCAAACATTTCCCGTACATCGAAGTAGCAGGAAACACAATACTTTGATCGATGATTTTCGGTAAAGTATGTATAATTCACGCAATATACGGCTTCCCGGTTCAGCCGATTAAGTTCACGCCGGTCCAGTAGATCCTCTCGCACATCGTGGTATTCATCATCTGACCCACCACCGTATGCGGAATCTGCCTGTTCAATATCACTATCTAGTTCGTCTATTTCGAGCACTTCGATGTCATCACGAGCGATTACTTCTACTTCGTTGTCATAATCGGCGTTGTCAACATCTACTTCGTCGTCATCATCAATGGCGATATCAACAATTTGTACGTCGTTATCATCGGCGATATCAACAGCTTGTACTTCGTCGTCATTATCGCCGATATCCACCACCTCCATTTCATTATCATCAACGACTAGATCGATCACTTCACGAATTTGGCTAACCATTATTTCACTCTTCTTCGTTCTGCGGCTCTTTCGTTTCAGAATGACACCTCGGAGGTCGGAGACTGGAATGGTGGAAATTGCTTCCACGATACTTTTTGAAATTTCGGTTTTTGGATCGTCATAGCGTTGAGGTATGGTGGGGATGGCCAATAGGACGTGTACACGGTTTTCCTATTCATCATGTAGGAATTAGCCGGGCAGTGTGGAAAAAATTAACCTTCACGATCTCACATCTCCGCCAGGGATGGACGAATAGTTTTAAGATCTCACATGTAGATGGTCCGTCGAAGAAGAGCGTTTGCGGATCAACGTTCTTGTCGTGGCTATTTCGGGAGATCGTAGCTAAGCGGGGGTGTTTTCGAGCTGCTTTTCCGAATAGATCAACTGGTGATGGCTTCTTCAGCCCGTCAGGACACGATTTTCGAATGCCGTATCAATAACAACCATATTGAACCTCGTCAGTTTCTCAAAGACGCATGTAAAAATCGTCTGCGTAGAACATTCTTTAAACCTTCTAAGCGAGCGATTCCTGCTACCAACGATTGCGGGTTTCCGAGTGATAATCACGGTCGTTTGATTCGGCTTTTCGTTTGCAATGACTCTACACACTGAACACATTGTTGCTCCCATACTATATACTCTTTCACGGAATTTATAAGTGCGGCTTGATCGCGCAGATTTTGTTCAAGTTGTGGAATTTTCTCAGCCATTTTCACTTGAGTTCACAACGAAAGTTCTAAGAGGTGATGTCGGCAAAAGTGAGTGCTCGATTCGTAGTTTGAAGCCTGCGGTGGTAGGAGTCGTTTTCATTCGGGAACCTTTTTTCCATATTTTTCCTCTATCTTAGAAGTGCACTATAGTTTCACACTATAGTGTTCTGATATTGTAATACTATAAAAATAGTGGGGAGGCATGGAAACGAAATGAACCAGTTAAGAGGGAGTATAAGTGTAGAAGATCTGGGGTTTTCACACAAAAAATCGTGCAGTGGCATCCACGCATTATTGAGTACTTTACATGTGTAAATACCTCGGTGTTACCTGTGGCAATGAAAACAAAACCCGGATGTAGTGACATTTTGTAAGAGCGCGCCTCTTTGTTACTACAGCTGCATAAAATATGTTTTATGGGTGAGGACTTTATTTCACATACAGCATTTCTACTGCATTCATTCTTCAAATAGGTGTGATGGACGCCGACTTTCACATCTGCATGTACGCACACCCGCACACATACACACACACGCACACACACACAAAACGGACAAAATGTTGATAAGAAACTTCGATCCATGTATACACGTAAATCATCGCGTTTTTTCTCTACCCGAAGCACCCTCGCCCCCACACCGTGGGGGCGAGGGTGCTTCGGGTAAAGAACCTTCGGGTAAGGAACAGACCTTCCTCCCCAACACAATCCGCGAGCCGTAACCCATACGCGCTTGCTATAGCGGTAAACGCGTCCTCGGTATATGCAGATGCCATCACCAGTTGATCTATTCGGAAAAGCAGCTCGAAAACACCCCCACTTAGCTATGAGCTCCCGAAACAGCCACGACAAGAACGTTGATCCGCAACCGCTCTTCTTCGACGCACCATCTACATGTGAGGTCTTAAAACTATTCGTCCATCCCTGGCGGGGATGCGAAATCGTGGAGGTTAATTTTTTCTACACTGCCCGGCTAATTCCTACATGTTGAATAGGAAAACCGTGTACACGTCCAATTGGCCATCCCCACCATACCTCAACCCTATGAGGATCCAAAAACCGAAATTTCAAAAAGTATCGTGAAAGCAGTTTTCACCATTCCAGTCTCTGACCTCCGAGGTGTCATTCTGAAACGAAAGAGCCGCAGAACGAAGAAGACTGAAATAATGGTTAGCCAAATTCGTGAAGTGATCGATCTAGTCGTTGATGATAATGAAATGGAGGTGGTGGATATCGGCGATAATGACGACGAAGTACAAGCTGTTGATATCGCCGATGATAACGACGTACAAATTGTTGATATCGCTGTTGATGATGACGACGAAGTAGATGTTGACAACGCCGATTATGACAACGAAGTAGAAGGGATCGCTCGTGATGACATCAAACTGCTCGAAATAGACGAACTGGATAGTGATATTGAACAGGCAGATTCCACGTACGGTGGTGGGTCAGATGATGAATACCACGATGTGCGAGAGGACCTACTGGACCGGCGTCAACTTAATCGGCTCAACCGGGAAGCCGTATATTGCGTGAATTATACATACTTTACCGAAAATCATCGATCAAAGTATTGTGTTTCCTGCTACTTCGATGTACGGGAAATGTTTGAAGGACTTCGCAAAAGATGTGGTCACTACAGCGAACGCTTTACAGCCATGCGCGGAATCTTTGGCACCAACTGCGGTGGACCGCTACATCAAATTGTCACGCGCGACATGTGCCCAACCTGTTTGAACGTATACAGGGCTAAGGGTTGCGAGTATTATCTTTTCACTTTAGTATCATTCTAAATATCATTGTGTTTGATAGATTGATAAGAAAAATGCATGTTTTGTTTCAGAATGACTACCGCTGCGGATGTTTGAAATAAAAAAAATAAAAAACAGACATACACACACACATACACCACCACCACCAAAGGTTTAATGCACAGCATACACCATAATTATGTAATTGTTTAATTTTATTATTAATAAACTATTGTTTTATCTGCCTTCAATTCATATCAACTTTGCGGATCAGCGTTCCTGTCGTGAAGTTTGGTGATGGATATCTCCGTTAGTATAAACTCGTTGGTGCGTGTCTTGAGCCCTTGCACGGCGACGATGCGCTCTACCTTAACTGAAGCGTCTGTGGATAAGTGACACGATTTTGTGCCGATTTTTGCGTAAATATTGAAAGCGACGAGTACTTCTCGGATTTCGCCGCGTAGATCGTGGGAGCTCCTTGCAAGATGATTCGAATTATCGTTCAAGCGGACTCGTGCGGTATACCACTGTCATCCCAGTGTAACATCGGAAGGACAAAGTCGGTAGCGTTACTTCAAGCGCTTCAAATAAAAAACTCGTTCGTTGCGCGAAGAGTTGATGAACTCGACGCTACTAGACCTTTTACTTGTGAACATTCGCGGCTTGGATGAACCATGGCAAGCTGATCTCGTTGATATTTCATCGTACGCGCGTAAAAACTCCAAACATAAATTTCACCTAACCGTCATCGATACTGTGTCAAAATTTGCCTGGACCGTACGGCTACGGAGTAAGAATGGTAATGACGCAGGAACCGCAGTGACGTCAACACTTGTCAAGGGGACGCATACCGCAGGACTTGCACTAACTTAATAATGGTCGCTTTTAAACCCTAATAAAAAACGTACAATTTTCGCCTGTATTCTGGGTATTGCAATTTAAAAACATCCATTTGCGAGTATTTCAATCGTGCAGTGAGGAATAAGATGTGAATGGAATTTAGCCCACGGAGTAATTATAGGTAGATCGGTATTCTTGATAACCTAGTAGACGCGTCTGATGATTATGTACACTACACGATAATGCAGGTGAAACTGAGTAGCATCAACGTTGAAAATGAGAAGCTACCACAACAACATGTTTTTCATAGGACCGCATTTCAAAAAATTTAAACCGCATCATTATGTAAGTAAAAAATTGACAATGAAGAGCGTTGAGAATCAGTAAATTTAAGAGTGTATTCTGAAAGGATTACGCATAGAACTGGATCGCATAAATATTTGCCATATATCGAGAGAAAATCACGAAGTCTGTAGCATCTCATCTTACGGGTTATAACGATGGACCGTTGCAGGTGATTTGTACGATCAGGAGCTACTTATAGTTCAATATGTGGAAATTTATCTCATTGAAAAAGTATTGTAGCAGCGTAATAATCGATTGTTTGTAATGGGGTTGGCTTTCGACAATACTCACAATAGCTGAATAAGCAAACCTGATGTGGAGCGGACAATCAAAATGTTTTATATTTTATGACGCCTCTCTCTTGCTCTCTCTCCCGTAGAAGCGTGTGAGGAGAGTGTGAGGAAAAATTAGGTGATTCATAAACTACAACGGACCCTTCTTCATTTCCCCAGTTGAAAAATCTATGAACCAATTTATTATAAACAACAGACAAACGTGATCATTTACGAACGCCGTTCTCACAGGGTTGATTATTTGCAGAACAAGCTTTTTTACAATTATTTTACAAGATTATCTACAATTAAAAAATACACCCTACGATTGTATCCTATAATGCCCCCATGGCAACGTTTTCGTGGTTCCAGGTATGATATACCGTTTGTCATCGCGCGGACTTAGAGCAATTTTTGTCTGATTGGTGGTGTACACTTCATGCAACATCGATCGTATGCATGCTTGCTGACCAGTTATTTCGATCTGGTCATATAAGCATTTCGTGTAATCCTCGACATAGATCTTTCTCGCCCCGATGTTACTCCTATCGCGCTTCAGGTTCTTCGTAACGTATTTACCATCGACTAGCACTGCATACATTCTTGCTCTAACCCCGACAAATTCCGTCATTATCCGAACATTATTTTCGTCTTTCATAAGTCCGGGAACATTTTTGTTGACAAGCGGCATATCAGACCCATTGCTCGCCGGGTATCCGCTCGTATCGAAACGATGGATATTACGCTTCATGTCGTCTCACACATCCTCACACTCAATGTTGTATATTAGACTATCCGTATCGGTGTACAACACTGTACATTTTTCTTTATACAGAGGCACCATGGACTCATGATGAAAATCATATAAACATGTCTTCGATATGTCGAGTATGCACATACCCACATATATTGGTTTATTGAATTTCACCTCGAGCTTGCGTAATTCGACAGCAATAAGGTTTTCTGAAAAAACACTCCGGCTATGAAAATTTGGTTTTGCAATCATTGCCTTTGCACCGTACCTGCCCTCCCTCCGTGTTAAAATCTTGACGTCTTCGTGATTGCGCACATTTTCTATTGTTTTTCCAAACACCACATTATTCATCAATGTATAGAGATTTTTTCAAAATTATTCTTTGCTTGGGTTCGGAATTGCACGTTCAGCTCGATATATGTTCGTAGCCAGGGCGATTGCGAGAATTGGAGTATTCTATGAATTTTGGTGATTTTGAGACCGTGTCGTACACACTGCTGCAGATTGCGATAATGAATAACATACCGTTCCTTGTTATGCACGGTTGCAAGGAGTGTTTCGTATTGTCCACCAGGTGGTTTACTATGTGTTGAACAAAACAGTAAGTCCGTGTGTGCATCGTGTAGACATTCCGGGTAATCTAAGTCAACCTCAAGAATGTAACCGGTCGGTAAATCTAGCGCGATAGATGATAAATCGAATGTCGACAACTCATCGACCCATCGAAAATCAGCATAGAGCAATGGTTGACACATTGCCCATCCATACGAATTATTCACATCAAAATACATCAAGTATGATGAGGACCTTGATGGATCGAATGATTCCATGTATTTGTTATTGGCGCGCGCATACCTATTTGAGCACTGACTCAGGCCACCGCGTATACCCTGTTCAACAAATAATCCCATGTCAATGTCGGTGAACAATTCGAAGTTAACGCATGTATGTTTCAACATTGCATCCCATGTGTAGCCGGGGAGAGTAGAGCAATAAGCGGGGTCGAGCCTGTAACGCTCCACACAGCTATTGCGAAAGTTCTCAAAAACGTCGGCCAGCAACAAAACTTCGGTCTCCAAATACAAGTCACTATATTCACCTAACGTTTGAATAGAAAACCGTTCCCATACATTCTTGGCGTGAGCGTATTCGTTCTCACTTACAATGTCACCAGTCAAAGTACTGTAGAATGCGTCTTGTGGCGGTAGGTGATAGTCTTCCAATCAGCTTACACTATCGATATATTCATTGGGAAAGATGCCCTTTCGAGTTAATAGGATTAAACGGTCGCTCGTTATGTCGCGAAATTGCGAACATAAATTTTTTAGTTTGTATATTGTCAAAAATGAGGCCTCCAGACTTGCATTGAGAAATTTGTATAAATCGACGAAGCGTAATTGAATCGGATGTCACTTGCCAGCCGTTCGAAATGTTTTTGTAAAAGAAATGTATTCCTCTTTAGTTATGGGCAGCACTGTGGTTTCCCCCTCGAATGCTGTGGCTAGTTCCTCGATGATGAGCTGTGCACCATAGCCGGACAAATTATGAAATTGCAGTTGAAATGGGCGGGACCTCTATAACGTCCGGTCAGAAGGCAATGATCACGAACACGTATGTCGTCTTCGGCAAATGGTTTTTCACATATATGGCACTGAGCAGCGCTTCGAAATTTTGCCCGCTCATCTGGAGTTAGAAGTACCACGGTAACACTATCCGATAGAATATCGTTGATGCGCAAAGCTAAATTTTTAAGGTGATCAACAAACCATGGGATGCAATTGGCATCGCGCCGCGAGTAGTATCCCGATAACGAATCGTCATACGAGCAATGTACGTAGTACGCTACGCTAAACACTTCGTGCTGTTGCTGTATATTTTTGTTGTCAACATTTGCCAAAACGCACTCTAGATCCGCATAAATCACAAATGGAAGTCGGTCTTTTCGTTGAAAGTTTTCGATCGCTAGCCATTTTTCCGTTTCACCAGGTAATCGAATGGCACAGTCGTTTGAGTTTCCACAATCCGTCTCGTGCGATCGTAATTTAGCCTCCGTGTAAAAGTAGTGCAAACACCTACAACAAAGCGATGGAAAAAATTATATTATTGAAATACATACTTGCTCATATGTGTATTCTCGAGTGTTCTTCTTGTTACTTACCGAATAAGAATAAGACGGAACATTTGAGTCCGGATTTGCGACAACCACACATTCTTCCGCACGTCGTTTTGCATTTACATGATATCGTCTTTAGCAAAAATTCTGGTGCTGGATCGGCCATTGTAGCGACAGGTTCGAGTCCACGATTAGTTTTTTTCCACCCCCATTCCGTAGCGTTGACTTCATACTCCATCCACATTTGCACCTGCAGATACGTCCTGTACATATGTTGTTCTGCTGCTGCCGAGGTAGGTGGAAGCGTAGCAAAATTGAATTTGTTCCTCGTAACTGATTTTGTGAAGTTCTTGAATCTCAGGTCGTCGAGTGTTTTTACATTTTCATCGCCTCCAAACAATGCGATTAGGAAACATTCTCCAGCTTGAGCCAAGCAATGTTTGTGAATGTTTGCCTCGCGGAACAAGCTCAGAGCTGTGTTCAAATTGTTGTTTTTCTTGAGAGTCTCGATGAATTTCAGCATCCGCTGAAGGCATGTAAGAACAAAATATGTTTTGCTACAGACTCTTCATATTTGAAACTTGCCGGTGAGTATAATTGTTCCGGAGTCCGTCCTCTGCCGGGTTTCTTGAAGAAAACGTTTTTCAAATGATACCCTAAGGCAGTTAGTATCACGAGGAGATCGATGTCCTCGCCGATGATCGTAACTTCGTCGTGATTTGAGGCTTCTTGAATTGCCGTTCCTACGATGAAAGAATCGGCGTCTGCCGGTGCCTGCTGAACAACGACACCAGAATCTTGCAAAGTTTTTTTCAAAATATCAATAAGCCTTGCCTTGTTCTTGTCGTTGCCCAAAAATTTTTCCTGCGTCGTAGAAGGAAATGCGGTCGCGTTGACAATTACTTCAGGCGAACGGTGCTTGGCTGCGCGTCTTCTCCGTTCCAAACCCTTCAAAACGACTGTTTGTAAATATTCAGGGTAACCATCGAATACAACTACGACGTTCATCTCGGAGTGTCTCTTCACGTATGACACGTAGTTATCGCATATCGTGTTGAACGTCGCGTTCGGTCGAGGCCACACAACGTTGTGCAATAAAAAGCCTCCGTCGACGACATCGAGACGTTTTTCTCCCATCACTGCAGAACGTTGTAGAGGCTCAAAAGCGCTGTAAGGCGTGGACTTCGTACCTTTCCTCATTCCTACCTCGTTAAACAACGAAAGAGGGTACGGCGCAAGCTCATACCCAAAACAATTCTTCAGGTCTTCGTTCGTTTCTTTAGAAATGCTGATTCGTTGAAGAAGCAGGAGGGGGTTTATGGGCACAGACGTTTTTTCGATTGTTATGCTGCTGCCAACTGCTGATAATGGTGACACTTTATCTTTTCGTTTCAATTTCACCGAATCGTAATTTGTACCGACCACATTGTTCAGCAATTTTGTACCAATTTCTGAAGCGAGATGGCAATTGATGTTTTCAGTGCCGATTATACCCAAACTAATCGACATAATTTGAGAATCCGTAGGGAAAGGATCGTGTTCATCGAACCAGTGGTCAACTCTTTCCATATCTGAATTGTCTCTTCTCACACGACTCGGTCTGAAGTCAACGTGCTGCTCAGTTGTTCCGCCATGAACATCGCAGAAATCTTCAATTTGTTGGCAAATTGTTCAATTTGTTGGCTTCTCGTTCTCGTCCCAGCTCAATACTGACTGTGTCGTCTCGTTCCTTGTCCCCACTTTCTCCCGATAATTTTATGGGGGAAGTGATCCCCGACCTTCATTAACGAGCGTACTTAGGCCTAAGTACGTGCGTACTTAAGCCTCCAGTCAGGATTCACTCGACGAGTACGAGAGAATAATCAATGATAATTGACATCCACATCCATAAATACTTCAGCAATTAATGCAGTAATTATGAATTGAAGAGAACCTAAATTATAGGAAATTCCAAACAACTTTGGGAATAACACTGTAAAAAATAAGCGTGTTGTCGATGTGTTGAAGCAACACACAAAACACGCCTACAACGTGTGTAGGACCTGGTTAACGCGTTGAAACAACGTGTTTTACTTATTTTACCGTGTTGAAATAATACGCTCTATACCATTCTTGGTAACAACACGTTTTAAATATGTTGCTGTAGAATACGCTTAATGTAACACATATGAAGCGTGTCGAATCAAGCCATTTTCTTTCAAACAACACACTTAGTGTAGGTACACGCGACTCGAACGACACAAAGCGTCGTGAAACAACTCACTTGCACGCGTGTACCACAAACAACACGCGTTCAATGAGTTGATATGACAATATGGCGGCTTTATAACCTCGCTACGTTATGCACGGACTTGCGAAATAGTTTTTCAATTGCGAATTGTATTATTTTAAAAGCGAAACACATAAGTTTTTGCTCGTCGTGCACACCTACATGAATGAAGAAATAATGTGCTCGGCGAAACCATTGCTCAGGTGCAACACTCAGTTTATTGACGTAGATATAAAATAATTTTTTGGTAGAGTGTCGCTCCAAAGAAAATTTTTTATTTTGTGCGGATCAATATTTTGTTTGCTGTTAAGAAAAGTTTCTGTCCAGAGTGATGAAAGATGCTTCTTAGGGGCAAATTTAATTCTATGCGTACCAAGTTTTCTGTGCAGTGAGAAGAAAATTTTCTGTGCGGAGTGGAGGAAATTCGTTGTTCCGGGCAAAGGAAATTTTTGATTCTGTGCGGACCAACTTTTCTGTCCGGAGGAGTAAATTTTCTTGTTCGGGGCAAAGGAAATTCTTTATTTTGTGCAGGCCAATTTTTCTGTCCACGGCAAAGAAAATTGTCTGTCCAGAGTAAAAGAAATTCCTTGTTCTCAGCAAATGAACTTTTTAATTCTTTGCGGACCAACTTTTCTGTCCGGCGTGGAGTAAATTTCTTGTTCGGGGCAAAGAAAACTCTTTATTTTGTGTGTCCCAATTTTTCTGTCTAGGGCAAGGAAAATTGTCTATCCGGAGAGAAAGAAATTCCTTGTTCGGGGCAAACGAAATTTTTTATTCCGTGCGACCAAATTTTTCTATCTAGTGCAAAGAAAGTTTTCTGTCCGGAGTAGAGGAAATTGCTTGTACGAGGCAAACAAAATTTTTGTTTTCTGCGCAGACCAATTTTTTCTGTCGAGGGCAAAGAAAATTGTCTGTTCAAAGTGAGAGAAATTTCTTGTTCGGGGCAAAGAAAATTGTCAGTTGGAGTGAGAGAAATTTCTTTTTCGAGGCACAGAAAATTCTTTATTCTGTGCGGACCAATTTTTCTGTCCAGTGCGAAGAAAGTTTTCTGTTCGGAGTGAAGAAAAGTGCTTGTACAGGGCAAAGGATTTTTTTTTTCTGTGCGGACAAATTTTTCTGTCCAGGGCAAAGAAAATTGTCTGTTCAAAGTGAGATAAATTTCTTGTTTGGGGCAAAGAAAATTCTTTATTCTTTGCGGACGAATTTTTCTGTCCAGTGCAAAGAAAATGTTCTGTTCGGAGTGAAGGACATTTCTGATCACATTTCACATTTTATGTGCGTTGGGTGTAGACACACACACACATATATATATACATAAAATAAAATGTGAAATGTCTTCATTACTCTTCTCGTTCAATGTACCATGTATTCCGTTTCTTGATGAAAAACCGCAAGTATAGCCGATAGCACAATGGTTAGCGTACATATATTAGGTATAGAAGTAACTAGGTTAGGTAGGTTCGAAACCGGGTATGGCCAATAAAATTTATTTGCAGGAATTGATTTCGGGACGACTGGAACTCATCAAGTATGGTAGTAAACCATCGGAATAAAACACCAGTAACGGAGAAACCTTTTTTTTATTTATTTTTAAACGTATGCCTACGTGACGTCTTGTACGTTATTCCCAAGCGTCCACAAGTACACATCAAAAAGTGTGTTGATTTAGCCATCAACACATTTTAAACATGTTGAAATTGGCGACAAGCGTTTACACGCCTAAAGTATATCGAAACAACATGCTTGGAACTTGCTAAAACACGCTTGAAGCGTATTGACAGAACACGCGTAAAATGTGTCGTTACGACATCAACACATGAGTTGCCGTGTTGAAAACGGCGACAGGATTACACACGTGAAACGTCTTGAAAGAACGCGTTTGTTTTCACAGTGAACCATTTTTCGTGTCAAATGAACTTTTAACGAGTTATTCAATAAACGAAAATTCTCCCCCGCTCTTCTCAGGTATAAATCGAAGAATATAGATCCTACGAAAAATGGTTACCAATCAAAATTGTAGTACCTTTAATTTTAAACAACTTTGTTTATAACAATTTTTCTCGTAAAATTGAAAAGAAACGTGATAATACAATGATAAGATTTTGCCCCTCTCTTTTACCCCTAAATCAAGATGGCGGATGGAGTGAAAAGTCTGGTACCTCTACTTTTTTAATTTAAACTACCAGTGACCCCCCCCCCCCCCCCAACGAATTCCGAAAGAATATTTCTGCTAAAAATTTTTGTAAATCTAAAATACTAATTCGACTGGGCTACTCGATATATGCAGAAGACACCACCAGTCAGTCAATTCGGAAAAGCAACTCGAATCCACCCCACTTAGCCACGAGCTCCCGAAAAAGGGCCCAATCCCCCTCCCCGCCCCTCCGACACCTTTGACTCCACCGCCACTAATTCCCCATACATGTCACAGTGATGCAACCGCGACCGCCAGACACCCCCACCACGCGCCGCCGCACGATACCCAGCACCCACACCTGTGACGTCACCGTCGACTCTCGCAATATGTATGTATCTACTGTCCAAAATTGAGTGATATTTCGCGATATTTTTTTATAGAAAGACAAATAAGAGTATACTAATATTCAAGGATGTTATTAGTCATATCTTCAAGTGAACAAGAATAAATTTATATTAAAAAATTATACCAAATGGTGACGCTGGAGTCATTCTGGCGAGACATGTTTAATTTGAGACGCTCTGCGGCATGCAGTATGACTGACGCAAATTTGATTATAGAAAAAAATTAAAAAATTTCTATTAATTCACTCGAGTATAGTCAGAGAAATACGTTGAGGATTAGGAAAATTTTAATTTGTGTGTAATTGGCAAGCGTTTAACCAAAAACTTAATTTTCGACGGAAAAAAGGGACAATGATTTGTTAATAACTAATGTTATAATTAACTCATGGAAAATTCCGTGGGTATTTGTCTTCGGAATGTTATTTTAAAGATGTACTCAAAATTTGAAGTGAACAGTGTTACATCCTAGCGAATGTGCCTTCTCTCGGTTATTCCCAATATCCTCATTTGCCGCCATAAGCGTATTAAATGTATAAATCTAAGAGTAAGACGCGTAACAACATTAAACGGAACTTGCGTACGTTCCGCGAGCATATTTTTCGTTTATTTTATTCAGTCAGTCCGCCTCGTGTTATAACCTCGCATTTCTTCAAGGCGTAAATATCGAAGTCCCAGAAAGAAATATGAGGCACCACTCGAATGATACGAGAAGACTTTGCCTCTAGCCTAAATAAGTCCCGGCCGATAATTATTTAGCATGGTGCCGACAGGAAGCGAGAACTTGCCGACGCTCGATCTCCTCGCGCACCCGATATAATCTTTACCATAACACAGATCATGCGCATGCTTAGGTCATATCCCATGCGTTTTTCGCCGAAACACGGGACAAAGGTCTCGTACCTTCCACGTGTGCAAACTCTGTATAAGGAATGATCGAGATCAATTCTGCGAATCATGAATTCGCGACCAATCACGTTAAACCTTAAAGTTCCTTCTCCCACTATCGAACCCCTCCTAATTTTCATATCAAGAAAGACTTCCTTCCTGAAGTCAGTCTTCCAACAATTGCCATCGCGTTCAGATCAAGTCTTCCAACAACTACCATCGACTCAAGTTCTTCTATCAAGTCTAAATCTTAGTCTCCCGACAGTCTTCATCAAATCCAGATCTCAGTCTCGCGAAATCTTCAATCAAAATTAACTTCACTTCTTAATCTTGTTCTGACAGAATTCGAAGTGTAGAACCGGTATCGTAGAGTTTCGAATATTACACATCTTCGGGTTTTGACCGAAGCGTTGTATAAAAGTTTAGTCGACTCTCACGGCCTCGAGTCCATAAAATAGTTCAAGTGCTATTTACTACGCGTATATACATAAACACTCTCAGCGCCCCAAGAGTCTGGTGCTGGTGATCGCTTTCCCAACGCCAAGCGTGGCGTCCGTCAACGAAGCCCTTATCTGCGAGCGAGCGTACCTACACACCGATACACTCACAAACACAGCGACCAATGTAAGCAACAAATTTCATTTTATGTTAATCCGATTGTTCCCCCGACTTCATAGTTATTTTCATTGTCATTTTTCTGTATAAGCAATTTTAATTATCCGATCACTTATTTGTAATAAACCTATAGTTAAGTTTGTACAAATTTGTCGGATTATTTCTCAATACCAAATCACTGCATGATTTCCTAATTTCAACTCATTCCAAGCACTACCCCTTTTTACCCTCATCCCGTGCTATTGCGCTTGTCGTAGGCAAAAAAGGAGGGAATCAAAAAATATATGCCCACGTCCCTTCCCGACGTGACATATTAATTTTTGGGGGCTCGTCCGGGATATTAAAAAGGGAATGTGCCGATTGATTTAATGTCCGGGGACGAATCAACAGCTAGTTCATTGAATTTAAATATCACTGACGACTTAGGTGAACCATCGGGTTATTCTTTGAGGAGTTCTGACGCTCAATTGCTACCCGGTCTCGAACCTAAGAAACGACCAGTAAAAAAATTAGAATTGCCCCGAAAAATCGATAACGAAAACACAACAGACATGGCGCTAGGTACAAATCAGTCACTCGCTTACGTATCTTTAAGGGAAGCTATCGAAATGGTCCCGGATTTTGACGGGAAAGGTAGCTCCTTCTCAGATTTTGTAGCCGGATGCGAAGACGCATTGGCGTCGCTTCCGCCCGGATCCGAAGCACGGTTTGTGAGAGTAATTCGAAACAAACTAAAGGGTCAGGCTAAGAAGGTCATCCGGTCGTCCACGTTCGAAACAGTAGAATCTCTTCTGCAATTTTTAAAGAAACTATATGCTCCAAACAAAACTGAGGTTCAACTGTTGGGAGAACTCAGTCACATTTTTCAAGGAAGCGGTGAAACCGTGATAGATTTTTCCACTGCAATTAGGGATAAAGCTAGGGAAATACTCGACGCTCAACCAACATCCCAAAACGGCACGGAAAGTGCCGCTCACAGAAAAACATTAGACGGCTATTTCCTCTCGTGTTTCAAACGCGGGCTAAGACTGGAGATAGAACAGCGTCTCCCTCGGTGCGACGATATCTCGACCGCTATAGATCATGCGATCGAAATCGAACGCGACCTCGAAGCCCGTAAGGAACTTCTCTCGTCCTCTATTAGATCTGTTCCGAACAAATCGGTAAAAACCTGTAACATCTGTAAAAAGGACGATCATTCGAGCGAATCTTGCCGATTTGCGGCAATCACATGCCAAAAATGCAACAGGAAAGGTCACAAAGCCGATCAATGTGGAAATAATAAAATCGCTCAAAAATCAGTCACGTGTCAAATTTGCGATAAACCCGGTCACACCGCGAAAAATTGCTACGTTAACCAAAAATCTTTCAAATCTTCTGGCAATCAATCACACCGCTCGCCTGGTCCTCAATGCCCACTCTGTCATAAGCAGGGTCATACCGCGGATCGATGTTTTAAATTTAGAAACAATCCCCCGAATTCTAATCCGCCATCTTGTCGTTATTGCAAAAAGGTCGGGCACGCTATCGAAAACTGTCGAGCTCGCGATTATAATTATTCACGTAATCAGTCGGGAAACGGGCCGAGTGCCCCTCGGACAGACGCACCGAGCGGGCCGCCCACTCAAACGCGTCAAGCGAACGCTGTCTCTCTCGGGGAGCCGAACGAAACTATCCGACCTACGCGATAAAGTCGGAAAATTTCAACACATTACCCTCGGTATGTATCGGAGTATTACCGGAAAAAGGAGCAATTTCGATGCTGTTAGATAGCGGTGCCATCCCCAATTTGATAAAAAAGGCATATACAAAAAATATGGTAGACATCAACGAAGAAGATGTCATAAAATTAACAGGCATATCCGAATTACCGGTATTTGGACTAGGGAGCGTGCTACTTCGCGTATTCGACTCCGAATCGCTATTTCACATTATACCCGATAATGTGCCGCTTCCCTACCCCGGTTTGCTGGGGTCTACATATTTTTATGAAACCAAGTCCAATATTAATTACCGCACGGAATGTCTCGAGTGTGGGGATAAATCATGGCCTTTCGAAATAAAAACCGAACCCGACGAGGTGATAGAAATCCCCGCGCGTTCGGAAACTCCCTTCTTCGTGAAGGTAAAAGACAGCATAATAAAAGAGGGATACCTCTCGCCTTTGAAAATCCGTCAAGGTGTATTCGCCGGCGATTGCCTGGTGACAAACATCGACGGAAAGGCTCATTTGAAGGTTTATAATACCACAAATGACGCTGTCAAACTGATCGTTCCAGTCGTGGAGCTGCAGGAATTCGACGCTATCGAAGACCTGTCAGAAAATACTCCCACTTCAGACTGTACGACAGTTTCAAATTCTCGTTCAATCCCTCGTGACCCTCCTAATTCAAGCGTAAATTGCACGATAATTGCGCCGATCCAGAGCCCGAAAGTGGCCAATTCTAAAATTTCGATGATAAATGTCGAATCAATTAACAAGTCTTGTAGCGAGGAAAGAACGAGAATCAACATCAAGCAAAATAAAAATTTCAGTCAAATTCCAGGCCAAAAATCGAAGGCAGACAAAAATAAAAACGCGAAAAAAAAACCAAAACAAACTCAGATTGCACGACAATCTGCGTTTCCAATCCAGTTTCTCGCGATGCTAACGCAATTTCTCGCGATCACTCTAATCCAAAGTCAGATTGCATGTCAATCTCAAATTCTAGGTCAATTCCTCGTGATCCTTCTATTCCAGTCGTAAATTGCATGACAACTACGCTAATCCAGAGCCCGAAAGTGGCCAATCAAAAAACTTCGACAAAAAACGTCGAAACAAAACCTTGCCATCACTCCGACGAGAGCGTCGAGCAAGGAAAATCAAACGAAAAATCCAGTCGCGAGGAAGAATCAAAAACAAACAACAAAGAAAAAATAAAACAAAATCAAAACGAAAAAGAAAAATCCAAAACACTTCAAAACCGAAACGAAGGAGTAGGCTTACAAATGAAACAAAACTCGAATCAAATTCTAATCATAAAAGCAAATTCGCTAACGAACGTAAATTCCATCGTCACCTCTAAGTCAACATCGCATATAATCGAAAATTCGAAAATCGCGTTACAAGATTTGGCGCGCAGATTAGACGAGACTAGCGATAGCAATAACGAAAAGAAAAATCCAACGACCTTTACTATTCGAGCAGATGTCCACCTCATCCCGCGTGAGAAAAAAATAAACATCGTCACTCGCTCTCAAGTGAAGAGCCCTATAGAACAAGTGCACGAATCATGTGGCGACTACGGTAGCGTCAAGGCCGACGCGCCTGCAGCCGAACGCGTAGACGCGCACTCCAAAACTCGACACCTTACGCGTCGAATTCGTAAACTCATAAATTACGCAGAGAATAGCGACGGCGAGACGAAGGCCGAAATAGTAAGACCCATACGCACTAGTCGACCCGCGGAGGGCATTGCCCCGAAATCAGCTGAGGGCTCTGACAAGCGCAAAGCATTTCCGATCCCTCGCTCCAAAAACTCCATCGATCCTAATTCCGATAATTCAACAAATTCAGACTCCTGCTCTCTCAATTCAGAACTTTCTGAAGAAGAGATCCCTCCAACGGAGGAAAGGAAAATATCAGAATTTAAAATTGCAAATTGCATCAATATCAAAGAATTGTTCCACTTTCGCAACGTTAATCCGATTTATTTCACCGACTCAACGGGTAAGCCGTATGACCCTGGAGGACACAAGGGTGTCCCCAAAAACCGATTTCAATCCTGATTAATAAATAATAATAATTAACATGTTTTTCAGATGGCCGTTATCAACCTACTCTGTAACGTCTAACGAAATTACCTTTGCACTTGCAACCAGAGAAACAAATCAAATTTTACTTACAGTATCCAGTACAGAACACTGAAAATTATTCATATTCAAGACACGTCAAACTGTTTCGCAATTCAACAAAGATTTCCAGTCGCGAACCTAGATATAATCACCCACATGAATTCGAAATTCATACACGTAGTTATTATATTACATTAGAAAATCATTTTATTACGATATGCATACGCAACAGTGTAGCAAAGAGCACCAAATGCTCCAAAACAATTTGTTATTAGCGATCTAAGCATCGGACATATTGTATACAATATAAGGAAAGAGCCGAGTTACAAGTCGGCTATATATAGCCGCACTTGCTGGCGAACGAGTACACATTATTCATCGTATAACAAGACAAGAAAATCTGATCAGGTTAAAAGAATTTTACGATTAATTTCCTGTTACTCGTGGGAACGAAAAATATCTCCTTACTCCTCGAACTCACATATAACCAATTACCAAAAGAGAAACTCAAACGACCTGCAATTCCTTACTTCCTCCATATTACCTTTTCGGAGACACTTGGTACAAGTTCATCCCTGTTCTGGTCAAAGCCACACCACCTGCAATCACGAAATCGACGACGAAGTCTACTCGGCGATATATCAACCCAACATCATCAGCATCCTGTGCGATGTACTCCAAAGAAGATATCGACAACGTACGATATCGCGTAATGTTTCCCGTGGAGAAACCCGCTGTCGTAAACAACATGACACGGGGCATCAGTGGTGAGAACACTACCAATCCGGAGGACCAGTTGTTAAATCTCCTGGATAACTACCATCTATAACACCAAGCGGACTCCATCTGGAATCGCACTTGGAAAATTCATTCAATTCGGTACAGCAAGTGCTGGTTTCACCCGAATCTCACTCGTCGTGCGAGCGATCAAGATCCTCGTAGATACGGCGATCCATGCATACAGCCTACACCATGTGGAGGGCTGGTCAAGTTATCTCGTCGGTGCAGTATAGGACTCGGCTACGTACCTCCTGACGCACTTGGCTGAACAACCCAAGAAGAAAACGTCAACGGATGCAGTGACTGGTCAAGAACCTCATCAACTCGTGTTGGCCTCTCCAGCTGAACCAGAGGGCCAATATCAACACTGCAACACATGATCTGTACTCTGTCCTCTCTGATCATCCAGAAAACAACCAATCGTCCAAACCTCGTTCCTTCTCTTAAATTCGCACGAGGAGATTTAAGATTATTCTGATCATGCTAATAATTTTTTTTGTCGTCGTTCTTTTAACCTTGTCAATTAAGAAATAGGGTAAAATAAGTAAATAAGCATCTATGCATGAGGAAAACCAAAAAGGAGAAAACTCGTACCCATACTTTTTTGCGCAAAATAAAAAATTTATATTCATAATTATTTTTAAAAAAAAACGGAGAAGACGGAAAAACTTCCTTGCATAAAGATCTAGATATAAATACGATAACCGAAAATATTCTCATACAAAGATCTATATATACAATAATAAGACACACATTCTTTCCTTCTTCTATAGTCTACATAAGATTCTAATCCAAAGATTGTACCTACCGACACCGAAACCGTTTAAGAATAGGCTGATGACGATATTGAGATAACCTTCAGAACATTCAAAATAATTAAGCGGGACGCTCAATCTTCAACCGGGGAGGTGTTACATCCTAGCGAATGTGCCTTCTCTCGGTTATTCCCAATATCCTCATTTGCCGCCATAAGCGTATTAAATGTATAAATCTAAGAATAAGACGCGTAACAACATTAAACGGAACTTGCGTACGTTCCGCGAGCATATTTTTCGTTTATTTTATTCAGTCAGTCCGCCTCGTGTTATAACCTCGCATTTCTTCAAGGCGTAAATATCGAAGTCCCAGAAAGAAATATGAGGCACCACTCGAATGATACGAGAAGACTTTGCCTCTAGCCTAAATAAGTCCCGGCCGATAATTATTTAGCATGGTGCCGACAGGAAGCGAGAACTCGCCGACGCTCGATCTCCTCGCGCACCCGATATAATCTTTACCATAACACAGATCATGCGCATGCTTAGGTCATATCCCATGCGTTTTTCGCCGAAACACGGGACAAAGGTCTCGTACCTTCCACGTGTGCAAACTCTGTATAAGGAATGACCGAGATCAATTCTGCGAATCATGAATTCGCGACCAATCACGTTAAACCTTAAAGTTCCTTCTCCCACTATCGAACCCCTCCTAATTTTCATATCAAGAAAGACTTCCTTCCTGAAGTCAGTCTTCCAACAATTGCCATCGCGTTCAGATCAAGTCTTCCAACAACTACCATCGACTCAAGTTCTTTTATCAAGTCTAAATCTTAGTCTCCCGACAGTCTTCATCAAATCCAGATCTCAGTCTCGCGAAATCTTCAATCAAAATTAACTTCACTTCTTAATCTTGTTCTGACAGAATTCGAAGTGTAGAACCGGTGTCGTAGAGTTTCGAATATTACACATCTTCGGGTTTTGACCGAAGCGTTGTATAAAAGTTTAGTCGACTCTCGCGGCCTCGAGTCCATAAAATAGTTCAAGTGCTATTTACTACGCGTATATACATAAACACTCTCAGCGCTCCAAGAGTCTGGTGCTGGTGATCGCTTTCCCAACGCCAAGCGTGGCGTCCGTCAACGAAGCCCTTATCTGCGAGCGACAACCGATATTTTTGCGAGCGAGCGTACCTACACACCGATACACTCACAAACACAGCGACCAATGTAAGCAACAAATTTCATTTTATGTTAATCCGATTGTTCCCCCGACTTCATAGTTATTTTCATTGTCATTTTTCTGTATAAGCAATTTTAATTATCCGATCACTTATTTGTAATAAACCTATAGTTAAGTTTGTACACATTTGTCGGATTATTTCTCAATACCAAATCACTGCATGATTTCCTAATTTCAACTCATTCCAAGCACTACCCCTTTTTACCCTCATCCCGTGCTATTGCGCTTGTCGTAGACAAAAAAGGAGGGAATCAAAAAATATATGCCCACGTCCCTTCCCGACGTGACAACAGAATGAAAATTGTCGTAGTTAAGCTGTTTATAAAATTGTGTTTCGAGAAAACGGTCGATGTTTCGCACACGGGCCAGCCACTGCCACCGCAGACCCACGCGGGCCTGAGGACCTTGTTTCACAGGTACCAAACTTTTCCCCCCTTATTCTAGATGGTTCAAAGCATCTCTTGAGTCAAGTAAAAAAAATCAATTTTCTTAGAATTCTACAGTGTTGTGACCTCTTAGATCGGAGTACACGGTGACGATTGTTCGTCGCGTCTCTTTGAACGAGCCCCCCTTTTTTTTTCTACGCTAGGTTCGTTAGCTCACTGCTGCGAGCTTGAATCTCCCATTCGTCAATAAAATTCAAAAAGAGGACAAAACACTGATTGCCAAAGGATCGAGTATTTTTTATTCGAACCAAATAATCCTATTGTTTTTTTCTAATCTACCTGCGGTCATTCGGATGAACCTCCAAAATTGAAACGCTAACTCATGTTGAAGATTATTTGAAAAGGTAAAAAAAGGACGGCAAGCAAACAAATTCTTCCTAAAATATTATCGCTTGCCATGTTAAAATTCTGATTTATCTTAGAATATTTTTATTTGTATTTAAACAATGGTTTGATTATATATTTTCAATTTAAATATACAATAAAGTAAAATAACTTTTTATAAAATAGCCAAGCAAGTTTACTAAAAATTTTGTAAACAAAATTATTAAACTTTAGGAATGATATTTTGCGTATTATTTTATTTTTATTAAAAAAAATCATCTTCCTGTTGTCACATGAAATTGGTGTCACCATGACATATTAGGAGTACAAATGAGTCTCCGCCGTTTGACAAAAGATGGCCCACCAGGAGGTTATGGTTGAAATTGTCAGACGTAAAACGTCATATCGTAAGGTTGGACATCTGGTAAGACCATAACCAAGGAGAATATAGGGAAGGAGTCCATTCTCCGTATACTGGCGCGTCCGTAAAAATGGGATAAAATTGGGTTCGGCATAAGCGGCGCTGGGGAAGTTAGTCATTGTGTGTTATATATACATGTATGTTTTGCGCATGCGTTGTTCTCAGCGGTCTGTGTTGGTATTAGCTGTTACATGGACTGAAAATTTTAATTTTCTTCACTGTAATTCTTTTTATAAATAAATTTCGAGTAGTTGTAGTAGTGCTTTAAGATGTTTCTACATTTGAGACGTAGTGCAATTACCCACCTAATTACGAGAGAAAAAACCTAAAAAATGCCATAACAATTTATATCCGACGTAAATATAAATTCCATTTAAATGTGGTTAGGTGGCCGAGATTATAGTGTGTAAGGTACATAGAAAATGTCAGTGGCTGGGACATGCGAGTGTAAATAGCAACCTCACATACCACTGCATCAAGTGTTGTGTTTCACACGAAAACGGATAACGCAGTTTAAATAACTCATCAGATAAACAGCTCGTCCGCTGCGCAAATTGCAATAACCTAGATCACCCAGTGAACTGTTGTTTACCCAGTGATGCCTATACTACAAGTTCATATACAAACGCTCATAAAGTTACAGACATTAGACAGGACAACTCATCGAAAGAATTGAAGCGATACACCTGTAAGTCACATTGGAAATATCCTTTGCATAAGCTGTGGCACCACCCACAGTGACAGTGGCAAAGCGGAGATTCGCTATGCAGCTGTGAGGATCACCCGCAGCATCAGGAGACTCACAACAACCATGTGCCATCATTTTACATTATACATTTAGTAAAATAATATCAAGACTTGAAGATGCTGATAACAACAGTCCAAAGTCTACAATCTAACGACTACTGAGATCCGTTTGTTTGTTAAGTTTAATTTTACGCACAATGTCAAAAAAACTGTATGGCACCGCACGAGGTACTGCTTTCGATTCTCTCCTCGTAAAGTTTTATTATAACTGAAATGATCTTTTTTTAAATTCAAATGATTTGTTATGCCTTTCATCGGTAAATTAGTTCGATTATTGATTACATTTGTTATAAGAATCATAATAACGCAAATAAAAATAGTTATAATTCCTAAAAGCTATTAACGTCAATGCGTTTATTGATGGTTGATGGTTTTTTATAATTATCCAAAAATGCATTATAAGAGCTTTGAGCCGAATAAGCGTCATTTGCAGGAACTCTTGCGTTTGGCACGAATCTCCCTCCAATAATGCTTCTAATTCCGCATCTTCGTGCACTTTCGGCCTTCCGCTACGTTCATTGTCATTGAGGTCGACCTTACCGTTCTTAAATTTTTGAAACCACAACTCCTCTCACTTGAAGCAGCCCCACCATATGCTTCTACAAGCAATCGATGCGCCTTAGCTGCAGAATTTTTCAAATTGAAGAAGTAAATCAAAAGTTCCCGAAAATGACGCTTATTCGACCCAAAACTCGACATTTTCGCAAGAAAAAAATTATGTGATGCTGATACAAAATCGCTAATATTTCAAGGTCATGGTCTTGCCAGATGTCCAACCTTACGATATGACGTTTTGCATCTGACAATTTCAACCATAAACTCGTGGTGGAGCCATCTTTTGTCAAACGGCGTATACTTATTTGTACTCCCAATAAAAGTACAATCTAAGTACCACACAAGTATACTGGAAATGCTGCGCAACGACTTAGCGCGCATGGTCAAGAAGAGAAGCTTAGCGAAGTTTGAATACACATGGAACAAGACGATCGGGGGTACTCGCCCGGCTCGTCATCGATTACGTTTGTTTGTTAATCTACGTCGCAATACCACACTTCGGTAGATGAATAACGGTCATGGAAAAGCGATATTTCGAGGCTCTTGGGATTGTTTGAGTTTTATTGAATGTTATTATGTTCTTTTTTGACTTTATGGTCGTACGTTATTATTTATTGTGGTTGGTTGCTTTGTTTGTATTACAATGGCGAATTAATTTTAATCTCGTTTGCATGTAGGTACTATTTAGTTGGTGAGTTTTTGTATAGTTTACGAAAATATATTTAATAAAGTAATTTGTCTCTTGGAACTTTTATCTCGAAATAAATTACTCGGTGGATTGTCCAAAAAAGTTCATAAAAAACTCCTCGTCATCGGCAATTTGATCATTTGATAAATATAAGATCGTCTGAGAGCTTTAAGAGTGCGACTTTTGTAGTATTTTTCTGAGATATTCTATACTATGGTATTCACATCGATATTCTTTTATATACATGGTTTTTATACAGTGAGGTTGTACTACATTCATGTTTATAGTTAAATCATAAAAATAATATCTCGAAAATGGTTGACTTTTGCATAAAACATTGTTAGGTTATTTGACAGCGGAAAATGTTCTATAACCCTTTCAAGGGATCATGGAGACTAGATACCAGGAGACCAAACCGTGCAAAGCCACTGAAAAAAGCGTCCCCGAAAATGGCTCCAACATAGATGGCGCTGGGGTGCCGCTAGCCCTATGTATAGTAATATATTGGTCGACGAGGTGGAAGTGATCGGATGAGTTTCTAACTTCACGACAAACTGAGCATGACAGCAAACGTAAAAATTTCGAGCGATCGAGTCTCGGTAATTTTCCCATGAACATTTGAAGAAAAACTCTTTTGACAGCGAAAAAAGGTGAGTCTTTTGTTTAAGTATACTAAATATTCCGACTGAAAACGTTGTCGCCCGTGGAGTAACTTATTCAATAATTGATGACAAAATAAATTTCCTTGTATACCGAGAGTCATGGAGAATAATATACTGTATTCGATAATTAAAAATATCATCAGTATTTCATTCTTGTCATTTAATTTCAGTGTGCAATATGGTGAAAGGGTGCGGAGTACCAGGTTGCAAAACTGGTCAGTACGAACACCGAACTCTGCTGTGCGCATTGGGGATACAGCAGCATGCGGTCTTTCGTACTAAGGTAAATATATTTTGGAAATAAATTGATGTTAAAGTTTTTGGTTGAGAAACTATCTCTACATGTATAGTTGAACATTTTACTGGATTTTATAGTGCAATAACAGGCTTTCTGAGTGGAAGCGATCACTCAACTGCAATGTCGAAAAAATAGGCTAAATTCGATACTTTTTTTTCAAAACGCTGCCATCTTGTCAATTTCGATTAAATAAAAACTCCACAGAAAGATAGTGGCTTTCATACTGATTAATAATCATTTAAAATTTTTCTTTCAGATGAAACAAAAATTTCATCATATTTCAAATCAAATCAAAAACAGATCATATTTACGGCCACAACCGTGTATACCATGAGAACATCCTTTTTTCGAAGACATTTCCTTTTTTTCCTTTTACATTTTAAACCGTTAAAAAAATGTAAAAGAAATAGAAATAAACGTTTCAAATTTATTTTCTATTCTTCATGAGTGCTTTGATTTTACATTTAAAAAAACAGACTGAATAGCGTATTTTAACCATCGAAAAATAAATAGCGAAAATCAACTATTTTTCGACTCGTTACACTGATGTAAGCTATTAATATTCACAGCATACTCTCCAAAATATTAATAATAGGCAATATGAAAAAAATGAGTTGAAAAAATTATGTTTCGTTTCTATAGGCGGATATAAATATACATTTTTCAAATAATCGAATAATTTTTTTGACACCATTTGGTATAATTAACATTTTATATGAAAATTATTGTGTAACGATAAGGAGAAAGATTTTTTTGCAATTATCTACGTAATTGGCAATTTAGAAATTAAATTATACCTGCAGACTCAAGTTTGGTCATACATATTCGTTTTGTACTTTGAAAAATTACACACAAGAATAAAAAACGAAAGTTTTTTCAATTTAAAAACCATGCTTTATCTGTACTGTATGCGTATTAATCAAATAGCATATCACTTTGTCTTAAATTTTATAACTCTGACACTTAAAGATGAATGAAAGGTACATCAACTGTGAACCGTCTTTATCGGACCTATGTTTCGCGTATATCTATATATGTGGTCCGGAGCACCTCAGCCCCATCTTTCTCGAATACCGTTTTGGGGACGAGTTGAAAGGCCGAGTGTGGCCTCCCGTATATAGTCTCCATCCAAGGGATCGTGACCAATAACCGGTAGCCCTGTATATATATTTATTTCAAAAAGATATAAAATCCCCTCAAAAAACTCGAACAAGTAAAAAAAACGCCAAGTAATAAAATATGCCCTCGACAAAATTATCGGTCTTTTCACTATCTACAAAATTCTAATTAACCTCCTACATTGTTACTTTTTCAATTCAAACCTACAAAATAAGTGAAATAACTTTTTATGCAAAAGCCAAGCAAATTTACTAAAAACGTACACTGAATTGTCAAACCATAGAAACACTATTTTTTTCAATATTTTATTTTAAGAAACCGTAAGGTAGATGGCCCAGTATAATGGTCACCTTAAGCAGATCGCTTGACTTTGCAAATGTATATAGCTCAACCAGGAAAGTGAGTAAAAGTTATTTCAAGTCGTTCTTAATCCGTTTTTTTTTTATTACGAAGAAGAAGGTCGTTGTGAAATTCCCTTGCCTGGTACAGTTTTCGAGAAAATATTTCCTAAAGGTTATAAGATGCTATTGTAGGAGTCATCGTCATGCGGCCATGATAGTTGGTCTGGTCATCGCCATGGGAACGTCCCACTAATCGGCACATACGTTCCAACTGTTTTGAAGCCTAATATAGCTTTGAAAAAAATTGTTTTTTTTTTGTATGGACTTGAATAATGTATAAACATGCCAAAAATGCCGTGCAAAAGTTATTTTAGGTGGAATTCTTTTTTTAAGATATCTAGAAAAATGTTTTGAAAACTTTAAACGCGTTTTCCATGAAGAAATGTTTTCAAAATCGGGCGGACTCGTAGGTCCTATATTTTTTGACCGATTGACTTCAAATTTCAACTATAACTTCTTAGATACATTTATTTATATGTATATATTTTTACTATCGCGGATATGTGTATGACGCCTACTGGTCCGTGGATCCTTCAGACAATGCTAATTACGGACCCAATATTTCTTTTCTGATTTTCTATAAACTAATATTCGATTCGTAAGATTATTTTTTTGCTAACATTGTCCCAGTTGTCGACAGCCATGGCGCTTAATCGGCAAAGTGTTTATGTTGCTGAACGCGTAATCATCATATTTGAAAACTCGTTGGAATTAGCATAAAACTATAATTTTTTATGCTGAACGCAAATCTAAAATCCTTGTTAATCACTTGAAGGAAAACTTACTTCACGCAAGTCCACAGGCATTCTCAAATCACCCGAGATGTGACATGGTTCACGTTAACCTCCGAATAAAGGATTCGGCCGAAATGACAGCTAGACGTCGTAGCGAAATACATTCAACTTAATTATTCTTGAATACGTATACTTACGGGTGTGAAAATGTAATACAACATAGTAAATACCTCCTGGGAGCTAATATACCACAGATCTGCACGGAGGAATGAGTTTTATCTTAGAATACTTATTTAATGCATAAACGTGACAATCACTAGGACCCTGACGGCCACTGGGCCGTCTACCTTATTACTATTATAATAAAAATTTCGAATCACAATTATATAAAAGTACAACGTATGCATCACATAAGTACTGTTGTTTGTACCCTTAAAAAACTTGAACAAGTAGAAAAAACGCCAAGTAATAAAAAATGCCCTCGAGAAAATTATCGGTCGTTTCACTATCTACAAAATTCTAGGTTAACCTCGAAATACTTGTGATTTTTTTCAAACAATACTTTTATTTACATTATTACTTTTTCAATGCGAACGTACAAAATAAGTGAAATAACTTTTTATGCAAAAGCAAAGCAAATTTACTAGAAACGTACACAAAATTGTCAAACCCTAGAAATACTATTTTCTGAACATTTTATTTTACGAAACCATATTACCATTATAATAAAAAGTTCGAAGCACGATTATATAAAAGTACAACGTATGCATTAAACAAGTACTGTATGGATGTATCACTGGAAATTCTGTGCAACGACTTGGCGTGCATGGTTAAGAAAAAGCGCTCGGGAAGATACACAATTTTCCATAAGTAACTTTTGCAACGATTTATTTCCTTAAATTATTTCAAATTGTAACATCGCATCAGTTAGCGCATCAGATATACAGAATAATTAGAAATGAGATGTTTAGCCTGCCAAAACTATGTCTATTGAACGAACATTTATACGATGCAATAGATTTCATGAGATGTATCGTGGTTTTCTAATAGAGTAGAATGTGAATACCTCCACGTAACTTTCAAAATTATGTACATAAAGTGAGATTTCAAGAGCCGTGTGTACTAGGGGTACATCGCTGATTTTCCATTTGTACTATGCGTAATCGGGAACTTGGTTTGCAGTTAAATAATAAATTGCGTCAATTTATGTCTTTCTTAACTTGATAGTCGAGTTGTTGAGAAAACGTCATCCTTTGCCGAGCTTTTTTTCTTAACCATGCACGCCAAGTCGTTGCACAGCCTTTCCAGTGATACGCACTTACAGTACTTGTGTGATGCATACGTTGTACTTTTATATAATCGTAATTCGAACTTTTTATTAGAATCGTACTATGGTTTCTTAAAATAAAATGTTGAGAAAAATAGTATTTCTAGGGTTTGACAATTTTGTGTACGTTTCTAGTAAATTTGCTTGGTTTTTACATAAAAAGTTATTTCACTTCTTTTGTACGTTTGAATTGAAAAAGTAATAATGTACGTAAAAGTATTGTTGGAAAAAAAATCACAAGTATTTCGGGGTTAATTAGAATTTTGTAGATAGTGAAACGACCGAAAATTTTTTCGAGGGCATTTTTTATTAGTCGGCGTTTTTTTTTACTCGTTCAAGTTTTTTAAGGGGATTGTACTTACTTAACATTTTTTTGCCAAACTTTTGCTCGTACATTTACACCTGCGCACGACGCGAAGCCAATTAAGCAGTAACAGGTGAAATCTAGTGCGCGGTTCTATGAAATATTTCTATCCCTCTATTCCCTCCCTTATGGCAAACGCCCCGGGAATTACCCTAACTCTAGATGGCTGACAAACTGCTAACGCGTGTAAAAGAATCTGAACATTCCGTAACGACAATAAAAACAGGGGGTCACTGAATGTTTAAAGAACACATTAATGATAAAACTTAAGAAAATGTGACTAGCAGAACATTTTTGGTAGCCGCAACTTTCAGGGAAAATGTAAAAATGTCTAAAACTGCTAAATTTGCGCGAAATATTTCATTGCAGTTTATCGTTGGGTATAATAATTGATTGTGACTTATTTTTATTGAGGGCCACTGTACTTTACCAATCATTCAGAAGAGCCCTCCTTATGCTCTTACAATTCCTTTTTCGAAGGGCCCTATTCCCTTCGAAAAAGGAATACCTTAAATAGTATGGTTTCAAGTATCATTTACAATTTTTGTATGGAAGAATATTTATGAATGTGGTAGATACAATGGTTTGTGCAGAGCGCTGTTTGAAAAACGCCCTTCGCGGTGATCACTGCTGCTCGGAAACGTATCATCCGAAATAAAAAAATCAAACGCATTCAGTTTTTGCGTGATATTATCGAGTGCTTGGGCGAAAGATCTATACATAAATAAAAATACATACATAAAAAAACAATTCCTTCCTTAGAGGACTGCTTTTTGATATATAAACGAAGCTTGCGAAATTTTAGGCTGATTAGTGCAGCGATTCTTGAGATATCGTGGTCACTGACCTTGAGAAAGTCATCTTGAGAAAACCGCGTTTAAGGGGCTATACCAGTGTGAACGCTGAAAATTTGGGTGCTTTTCGGGAATTTTTGGGAAGAAAAGTACTCAATTAAATGTTTCGGAAAATTGAGAATATGTTTGGGTATATTTGATCTATATAACATAATTTTTTTATAGAAAAAATATTGAGATCCAAGCGACTTATGCGCTGTTTTCGGAGGCGCAAAAAAAAAGTTCCTCCACTGCTGACATGATTTCGGCCGATTGAGTAGCTGAAACCGAAAAAGGAAAAAATGTCGTTAAACTGGAAGGTATTTCCTGTACAATGACGTAGAATTTTCGAAAAATATCAAAATTAACAAAATAGCGAAGTTATGAAAAAAAGTCTGTTTTCTTGCCTATAAAATGTCGTTTTTTTCAATGCCAAGTCGTCAATTTTCATCCAATCAAAAATATCCTACGTCATTGTAGAGTAAATATATTCAAGAGTATTCAGTTCAAATTTCAAGTTAATCGAATAATTGCTCTTTGAGTTACAATGTCAGCAAATTTGAAAAATCTCATTTCGAGAAAAACGCGTTTAAATATTTAACTATCGATTTTTGCAAGATAAAATGATATTGATATAAATTATATAAATGATAATGATATTCTTGAAAGTATGAACTGTCGAAAAAGGCAAAAACAATTGATTTTTTGAAAGTGTCACACTGGTATAGCCCCTTAAAGTTCGCTGATTCGTGGAACCTACCTATAAACGCCGATAACTTTCTCAACTTTCAACGGTTGGACTTGGAATTATCAGGGAATATTTTTGAAATGTTATATTTTAAGAACCCGTCGTAAACCGAAAATCGATATTTCCAAATATGTCAACTAGGTGTAAGCCCTTGATGAACAATAGATAGAACCCAAACTCTTTAAACACATCAAGCTCAATTTGAATATTATAATTACGTGCGCACCCAGCAAGTTACGCAATATACGATGTTAGTGCGTGGTCTGACATGCGCTCTTGTGTTTGTCATTTTCACGATCTTTCCATTTATTTGCTGGCACTTCTGCTCCGAAAAATTTCCGAAAGATAGTCACGACTGATCACCCTGTACGTAGCTGCTAGTTCGACCATAATGCTGTAAAATGTAAGGTACTACGAAGAGCCATGGTTATCTCTTATCGCGAGCTCGCACGTCCGTCATCCGGGTCGGTGAGATAAGTATTCGCTATTCAAAATATATATACACACACAAGCATAAAATGTGCAGACCCTTACTATATTCGTCGTTGGTTCTTCGCTCAACCCTCGTTATACTCAGCTCTCGCTCGAAACCGCGCGACCCAAGATAAACTGGCACGCATATATATAAGAGGGGTTGATTATTGTAAAGAGCCACCGAGGTTGCTGGTGCACGGGTGACTTCGGCCTATTCTATCCCTCTTCCGCTCTCTCTCACCCCTATGGGATTTCCCCCTGAATACTCCTCGTCTTACAAAAATTTACTGTTGCCTTTTAATAAAATCTAATAATTTTATTTTTAATAAACTTCATCGCACATTTGTCGAAAAATGAGGGCACAAAATGTACAGTCCTTCCGACAGTTATTTTTGTCCAGGAACGGGAAGTAAGCTATACATTTTGACGAAAAAACATTTTGTCATCGTGACTGTTCTTTATTTTTGGTTTTTTTCTACCACCTTTTTCGGCCCTTGTAAACCCACCCTTCATCGGGTGGCTGCATTGAAAGCCGCTGTACGGCAATATGACGAATGGCATAGTTTGTTGGAGAAAAACTTTTTTCAAACAAAGACTTGGCCGAAGAGCTCATTGTCGACCAGCCACCAGTATCCTAACGTTTGCATGCCATGGGGAAAACACAGAGAAAAGGCAAATAACTGCGAGACGAGCTTGGTGAGCCTAAACATCGCCATTTCTTTGCTTGTGCGGCATAAAAAGTTTCTTGTTGCGTAAGGTAACTGGGAATGAAAAATAGATGTACTTCGACAAGCCTGGACGCCGGACATGACGGATTGATCCTGACTTACTATCGACATCAATGCCAAAATGGAATATCCATGGTTAGAAAGTCACGCTGTGTATCTAGAGGCATATATAGGCAGTGCTTTACGAGCTCTTGAAGCCCAAGGAAACGGCAACTCTCGGATGTTACCACCAGCAGCTTGAGCGTGTAAACGATAATCCAATTGGAAGTAGGCCATCGGTACCATGAAACCACCGAAATGCGATTTTGCTGCACCCCAGCGCTCGGCTCCACGGTGTATTGGCGGTGAAAAAATGGCAATAGAACAGAAATGGGAGATCCTCCCTCACCCAGTGTAATCTCCGGACCTCGTTCCAAGTTATTATCACATGTTCCGGTCAATGCAGTACGCCTTAGAAGATCCACACTTCCGTATTTACGAGCAAGTCTAAAAATGGGTAGATGAGTGGATAGCGTCAAAGACAGGGCATTATTTTGACGTGGGATTCAGATTTTGCCATAGACGTGGGGGAAAGTAGTTACATGCGAGGGCAAATAAATTGGTTGATGTAATTCAACAAGTTTTTACAATAAAGATGCTTACAAAACGCAAACAAAACGAGTTTGAATGCAACCACCCAATAAATATATTCTGAAAATGGACTATATATCCATTTAAATTTGTGTTGTACATTATCGCTTCAGAAAAAGATTGCGTCCGGTCATCCGAACTATCGATTATCCAAACTAGGTTCGGTCCCAATTGATTCGGATAATTGCAGCCCTCCTCTCTAAGGAAGCTCCTCAATGAACCGCCAATATAAAACAGTTTCATTAGCTTTAATCATTATCTTACCTCAGTTATTAATGTTTTTCTGGTGATATGAACATGAGCGTATATCAACCCATACCGAAAACGGTATTTTTGAAACCTAATATATAAAACGTGTGCTTTTTCAAATATATATTAAACAACGTACTTTTCATTATTAATAGCCTTCGTATGCAACTCTCAATAAAATACGATCCTAAAATCCATTCCCGATAAACATACGAATTAAATTTCTGACGCGCCCACGAACAAAGCCGAGGGCAAAAACTTTAAGGTAGTTCTGCAGTTTTGGTCAAATCTTAGGAATAGGCTAAATATGGTGAAGATGTGACCTTCATGGACTGATGCCCAAAAATACAATTCGATTCACCGTTTACTTCATGAGATAATGGCAATTGAATATGGGTATTTGTGTACCCGATCCCCATACCTAACACGTAAACCGATAAGAGTTTGATCGCATTCTCGATATAGGTTCGCGTTTGATCGCATTTCTCGATATAGGTTCGCGTTTGATCGCAGAGTTTGATCGCATTTCTCGATATAGGTTCTAAACGGATCTTAGGATTTCAAAATAAAAACACACGTGTACGCAGTACTATTGTGGGATTGATTTGAAGAAAAAAAATGACAAACTTTGACCGTATAGTTTCGGAGATATCGACTTATGAAAAGTGGTAATTTTATTCCACACCGAACTCGGGCCCAACCACCCGACTAGAAATGTTGCTACGGGGCAGACTAGAGCTGCATCCGGGATACCGTATTCCGTACCACGGCACGGTACAGGCCGCCGGATCAGAGCTTTACCGGGCGTGAAACCCTTTTTTGAATCCGGCCATGAGGCGGATGCCGGTAACGTCACTGATCTGTATACCTTTTCAAACTCTGATCCGGTTGCCGTATCTATGCCTGAAATGAAATAAAATCCAAAAATTACGAATAAAACAATTCTGGTAGATTTTTTTGTTTACATGTGCGTTGTTTATGATCCTGCTGGATGATAATTGGAATAAAACGTATCCTGCCTCGTTGAGGTTTTTTACCTCCCCTCTGAATTAAACCTACGTCTTCTAATTCTGAAGCTGAGCGCGCTACTTCGCATATTTTTATCATTCTAAATCTATCCTCAAGAATGACAACAATTCTGAAGAATGTCAATAATTTTACTTATGGGGATGAAGATTGCATCGCTAAATGCAACAATAATTATTTTTCTACAGGATTTTTTCTGCCCATTTAGGCTGTGAAAATAACTCACACGTTTTTACATATTCTCATTAGAGTGATACGACCGGAATTAGCGAAAAAAGGCTTCTGCTGATGATTTTGTAAAAAAACAATTTTTCAAAGTTGTGCCAATAGAATGTAATTTTCTTGATTTGATTGATTACCTTTTGATGATGATAAAAATAAACGAATGAAAAGGGAAGAAAAAACGCTTTGTATTTCCACGATGCAAACTTCAAATTTATTTTGATTCGTTCTTTGTATCTTGATTCGATGATGACGGCGTCTGCATCGACACCATATTACTTTTATTAGAATCTTGCCGAAATTATGCACGCAGCAACTCAATTGTTTACTCTGATGGCCCCGCATAAGGTTACCCGGTAGACATGCGGCGCAAATCAGGCATACACTTTAAAGGGCATGGCGGATCGGCACCGGATGTCTATTGGATTAGCCAACCTCGGAGCACGGATGGGAAAAGGAAAATCGATCTGGCCTTGGACAGGTAACCTTAACACAGCCATGTGAGGGATGCGTTGCGGGTCGTCTGATGTGGGCCTGATTAATGCTGCCTTCTTACATCGGTATCTGAGTAATGCTGATCTGGCAGACATACGGCGCCGATCAGGCACGGACTTCGGCGCCCTAACAAGGTGCTCGCAAGATTACCTAATTCAGGACTGTTCAGTTTGTCTTTATTACACCCGTTCTCCGGATTTACTCATCCAGTAAATATCCAGCACAGATCAGGCGGGCGCTTCTGCGGTATTCCGGACCGTATCTTCAAACCTGCCTGATCAGTGATCCGGCTGCCGGAACAACATTTCCAGTCGGGCATCTGTAACGGAATGGCAACAGTGTACGCTGCAGCCAGCTGATCGGCGCGTGGTCTGGGAACTCAAAGCGTGCTTTTTTCCCTCGAGTTCTAGTAATTCTGAGGCGGATATGAAATAAATTTATCCTGCAAACAAATTTAATTTGTTTAATTTATGCATGTATTTGTCTTTGTTACAGCGAGTACAATTTAAACTGTCGGAAAGATGTTGTAAATCCACTATTCGACGACCTTTGACGGGGAATTTTTTGTGCTGATCGTTGAGGTTATGGTTATTCTCATCGCGTTTAGCCGCATTTGGCAGCCACATGGCTGCCACATCTTTCAGTTTTTTAGCAAGCGCCTTCTTTCTTTTAAACTTTCCTTTGTATCGCATTTGAGTTGACTTTACCACGCTTTTTTTATTTATATAAAATATTTCCCGAAAGACGGATCGTAGGAACTCAACGCTATGACTGCAGAAAAATCGCGCTGTTGCCACGATTACAGCGCCGCCATCTATACGAGTATGAGACCTATCTATGCATGAGGTGCGAACGTGTGGGACATATAGAGGGTATCTGTCAAAAATGTACAACCAACAGCATCGTATAGGCATTGGATGTACGCTTTGACCGAAAATTGTGCCTCATACGTGTACCTACAGAACTACCTCGAGTTATTGAAAAACGAGGTTCGTTTGGAGCGAGATCAATTATGTGGATTCCGGGCCAACAAGTTCTTTCCCAATAAATGTTTTAAAAATGAAAAAAAAAACAGCATGTTTTAATGCAACCACCTAATATTTCTACCCCACATTTGCCACACAACTATTTCCAGTTGATGAGCTCCCCACCCGGGTTGGTGCCCACTGCTGTCAGTTTGGCACCTCCCCTGATAATTTCTTCCTACGATTAGTTCAGTTTCGCCTCGCCTTCACATACCTTTCCGTGCCACCAACGAGGTAGAACGGACCAACGCATTGAGTGCGCGTCGCGTTTCCTTTCCCAGCGTTAATTCGGGCGCGCGCGATTTTCTTCGGGTCACGAACAGGGATTTAGATGGGCTGCTTCTCTCATGTAGATATGTATATTATATGTGTGTATAGCCCTCCCGAACCCCCCCCCCCCCTTCAGATAATGCGTATACGCATGTAGCCGATGCGGAGAGGGATGGTTGTGTGGCGTGCGCGGTCCAGCACGGCCTGGTTTATGGGGGTGTACCCGAGCATTGTTGTATAAATAGGTTTTGGCGAGTTAGGGGTCGCAGAACTACCCCGGGGGAGCTGCACATGTCCAAATCGATTATACTCACGCCATATCCTACCCGCTTGTGTATGTAGACACATTTCTTTCCCTCCTTTTCTCCCTCCCCTGCTCCCTTTTTCGCTCCTTTCTTCCTCAATTTCCCTGTTTTGTCACGACCAGCCAATAACTGTGTGCTCAGTTTCCACCTACATGTATATATGTATATGTATATTTTTTAAAAGTATATTTTATTTTTTATGAATATAAAATTATTAATAATAAAGGTAATAGATCAAAACATGTATACAAAAACGTATACCGACACTACCGTTGGGTGGTCGTGTTTCGGCTGTGGCAGTACACTGAGTTAAGCAGTGCTCTGCATGGCCAATACTCGGAGCGGTAACCGCTCACAATTAGCCGTGCACCGGCTGGCGCATCAACCAGAGAGCGGAAAGCCTATACGTCTGATGCCTTGCTGTAGATACTTGAGTTAAAGTCTGTGCACCAGAGAATCAGAAGAATATCGGGCCGTCTATATCTACCGGGAGGTACGTGTTTTCCAGTTTACCCGTGTCTCGGCAAATCCGGTATAGCGAAGCTTAACACGGCTGTGGACGCAACGGAAGTTATGTTAGATTAGCGAAGTGGGGGTAGGAAGTGATAGGAAAGGGTTCAATTGGGAAGGGTTTTTACGTATAACCCTTGTATACGTTGGAACTCGGGAATTAATTAAGGCCTCAATAAATATATATAAGCGTATATAAATCTGCTTGAATCCACTTCACTTAATACCGTCAACCTAAAATTAATGACAATACAAGAATAAGCCGAACCAAAAATAAATACCCAATCATACAAAGTTTATAAAGTAGATAATAGACAAAACAGATTTAAATGATAACAAAGTTACATGTATACAACAAAGTGAAGTCAATCGTATTAATAATTAATAAAAATGGGCCTTTGAGAATAGTACTCTAATGAGAAGTGTATGTGTGTATGTGTGGATGTTCACATTTAAGTAATAATTTATACTATATCGATCAGAAATTCTTAATAACAAAGCGAATTGTATGAAAAAAAGTAATTAAGTAATAATTGTATGAAAAAAGCATTTAAGTAATAATTTATAGTATATCGATCAGAAATTCTTAATAACAAAGCGAATTGTATGAAAAAAATACATTTACATAATAAAAATTAACTAAATGATATTAATAATTTAATAAAATTAGCCTTCAAGAATAATAAACTAATTAGAAGTATGTGTGTATCTTCACATCTAAGTAATAATTCCCGATATTTGTACATCTTATTTTCGCCTACATTTCTTTTAATTCTTCTCTACTCATCTATCCAAGCCATGAATATGAAGTTATACATGAACCTGTTCAGATTCTATTAATTTATTAACCAATTCAATTACTTTCAACCTTAATTCATAAAACACGGGAAGAAACTAGACGAAACGTAAATATAAAACCATATCAACTTTATAGAATACAATGTCATGAAATAAATAATTAATGAACGAAAAATTAATTTATATAATGCATATAAAATAAATTACATAAATAGTTCTGCAGAATTAATCCGCAAGGACAATGAGGCTAATTAAAACGGTGCTTGCGCATGTCTACGCATAGATACGCTTAGATATACGCATATCTTATCGCAGCACCACACTTTTCCGTTTATAGTGGTTTTTTCTCCAATGATCGTCACATCTCCCCCCCCCCCCTCTCTCTTTCCCGCTCTCTTTTTGTTCTTGAATTTCTTGCGCAAGCGGGTCCTTGGCGCATTTAGCTCCCGTAACGTCAACGCCGTGACGTATTTGGACTCCCTTGCTTCTGCCCCCCTTGAATTTGGGGTCTAGCCGCGAGGCATAACACAACTCGCTTATTTTCAAGCCATTTACTTCGTAAACGCGCGCACACACACCCGCTCGGCTTGCCTGCGTCTGCCTCCGTTCACCCCACCGCCCACGGGCAATCTCGATCGACGCTTGAGAAGCCAGCAAATATAGTTTGCCAAGTATAACCCATGCATCACGCATAACGCGCCCGGAACGAGCACTCGCCGACCCGGAGTCAAGAGAACCCTTCGTACATAGGTGCACGGGGGATGAGACGTATACTCGCGGGGCACTATCCAAACGGAACTTGAAGTAGTCGTTGTAGCGGCCGAGTTGGCAAACCTTCAAAGGAGAGAGAATTGGTCGAAAGGGGTCGTCAATGAGAAGAGGTGTGTTAGGCGAAAAAGCTGAATTCCTTAGCATGCCATTGGGAAAAAAATAACACATTGGTGAGATTCCATCAGACGTTTGATAGTCTGCTTCACGTAGCTTTCGATTTGCAGCATGCTGCAGCAGCAGCAATTGTGTATTATTGGTTGATATTCTGCAACTGGATAACGTCGAGGATCCACTGGCTTTTACTTTACTGCTGCAAAGTTCAATCACACGAGCGGCAAAGTAGCAACATTTAGAAAATGAGGAAGGAAGGCATGCCAACTGTAGCAAGTGGCAAAGCACCAAGTGTCTCAAACAGAAATATATCTGTAATTCGAAGTTCGAAAGTTCTCAAAGTTTCGATCTCGTGTCTCCGGGATCACCTGCTCACATTCTCCGTACCTCTGATAAAAATTTGTATCGTACAACATTATAGGACGAAGTAAATATGCCGATAAAAAAGTGCAAGTTACTCCAATTCCGTCGGATGGCTACATTCCAACGTTCTACCGTATTGTCTTCTATTATTTTCGCGTCAGGCTTGATGTCACCTTGCTCTTGCCGCAACTCCTTTTCACGAGTAGCAACATGCGCCAATGAATTTTGATCAAGCGTTCGACATGCTGCTACAGCGCGCAGCTAATGAAGAGACGCATTTAAGGCTAACATTCCTAGGGCAGCAAGGAACGCTAGAATTCTCGTAACTTACCAGCATCGGTGTTTAATTCATCGCGCTATTGGACCAATGCTAGAGACAACTCGAAGTTACCAGAAAACTGCCAAGTTGATAGACACCCAGTCGCCATAGACCAAAGGCTATGACAACCTGACCGCTATGAGAAAGATACAGAGTGAAGGAAAATGACTGCCACACGAGCTGGGCGAGAACGTCATTGCGAATCGACTGGACATGACCATTTATTTGCTTGCGAGGCACAAAAAGAGCTTCGTGTGGTGTAATGTAACGGGATGAAAAGCAGATTTACTTCGACAAGCCTAAACGAAGTAAATGACTAGTTGACCCTAGCTGACTATCAGCTCAACGCCAAAATGGAATATGGCCTTGCCGCTATCCTTTTTCACCAGTAGCAATATACGCCACTGAATTTTGATAACGCGTTTATTATGCTGCTGCAGCATGCGAAAAATGGAAAGCCACCTAGTAGATCTGGATGCTGAATAATAACTCTTCCACGTGGGAATGGACAAGATGGAAAATACGACAAGCGACGATGCGCAGAATGCTCGAATTTTCCGTCATCGACGAATTGCCTCTGGATGGACTTGGAGTGTTTGCACTCGTCAGAGAAACTCCGAGCAAACGATCAGAGCTACACCCTCACAATGGGTGGTATACATCTGAATTCATCGTTCTGCCCCTGGAGGTCCCTGCTGCCAACATTAATACTCGCTTTGCCATCCCCCTTACACTATTGGACTGCCATACACTCTCGGCTCATTCTTCATTCCCCTTCGATGCCTATGCGTGACCCCATCTCACTTGGTGAGGGAACTATACCAGATGAGACCCTGTTTTTTCGTCTGCTCTTTCCGGCATCTACCGAGCTATGCTACATACCGATCTTTACACGACGAATGGAGCAATTTCCTACAACGCTTACGTCTTTGATGATCCGATCCCTTCCACCTTCATCCCTACGACCCTTGTAACGTCCCGATTTCCAGTTCCTCAGGAGACTCCGCAGAATGTCTCCCACAGCCACTCCCTGATGCACTGATGTGTCGCATTTGCACGAAGGCACAGGGAAACTGTGGAAAACCTACACCGACACAAGCTACATCATCACTAAGTTTCAGTTGCATTTCCTTTGGATACTAAGTAGAATTGTCTTCTGCTTGCCAATACTCCGATGGATGACCACCTGGCCGCGCACTGGATTGCGCGGCCAGGTGGTCATCCATCGGAATATTGGCTCAGGCCATCACCGCTTGCCAAGAAAGATCACCGCGACGGCCACACCGACCACGCGTCCACTACTGTCGCTATATTAAATGGATTCGTGTCAATTACTGGCAAGTATACCCAATACCAGTCCGAAATGTTGAGTGCACGCGATAACTCGCCAAATACATATTCATGGCGCAAAGTAGGCTCATAACAGCAAAATTAAAATAGAGGAAACTTGTGGGCATCTAAGTAACGATTTGCCAATGCTTATATATGTAGCTATTGCACCAAGATGCGAGGCAATAAACAGGAAGTGCGGGTACGTCGCTTCGATGCCCAATATTTTTTCATAGCTCAGCAAAAGCCATTCAACAGTTAAAAAGATGTACGTCCACCATCTGGTGTTCTCCTTCCTTCTCTCTCCCTCGATATATCACAAGGGATGCACCCGCCAATATGACGACTACTAGCTCTCCTTCAATGTTTCTCCTAGCCGCGATACTTTTTTCATTGCTAGGCACTTTTCGCAATAACAATTCATCCCTTACAAACTTCTCGCTTCTGGACCTCTGCGTTACACATTATCACAACACAGACGTGCTTTTGTTCTTTGCACCACTATACGTACGCAATATTACTCGTATTCATTTATTTTTCATTGAGAGGAGATAATGGATTGGTCGGTTCGAGCCTTTGAGGCGAAATGGAAGCTGTACCACTTGACTTTCTCGAACAGAGATTCTTCGGACCTGAATTATATTTGGAGCAAAAAAATCCTCAGGCTCTGCGTCGGGGAATTCTGCAGAGATTGATGATTTGCTTTTTCCTAAAAAAATGACTATCTGTGAGGAAACTTTGTTCGAACATTTGTGAGGTTATGTTGATTTTGTGTGTGTCCCCAACCTGCAAACACAGATAGAAGGTGAACGCAAAATTTAAGCTAATGTCGTAAAACCTTAAGTTTGCTTGTGCTTGCTCGGGTCTCGGTACTTGGGGACGCACTAGACAGGGGTAGTGGGAGAAGGCTAGATTTCTTCCGCAAGGATCAGTCAATTCAGTTACGCGAAAGCAAATCATTGAGCGTACTGAATCTAAGTCAACACTAGTGAAGTAATTCGTGGTGAGGAGAAACGCGCTAGAAAAGCTTGGGCCCAGTCTCAAGTACGATTTCAACAAAGACAAATTCAAGTTTGAGCGTGGGCACGACTTCCAGGAAGAAGCAAATTCCCAATCAAGTCGGCCCAGCCTGAAGTTCCGACTTAAGTGTGATCCTGAACTCCTTGTTGTAGGCTCAAGCCTACAACTAGCTGTGAAACAACGTACCAGTCAATACGCCTTCGAATCTCAGTCTAAATGGACCAGCCAGGCATTAAAATGGAAATCACATTTGAACGTGAATTCGATACGCAAGTTCAAACTCAATTCCTGCCAAAAAGGCTCAACCTCAAACTGAATACTAAAGCTCTAAAAACTGTGGTCCATCCTTAAGTTCGACTTCGACGAAGGCAAATTGAAGTTTGAACTTGAACGCGACCTCCAGGAAGAAACGAAGTTCCAATCAAGTCGGGTCGGCCTCGAGTTCTAATTCAAGTTCGATTTTGAGCTCGTTTAAGCTGAAGTCTGCTATTCGCTGTGGAACACCGATCCCGTCAGCGCGTTTTTGAATCCCAGCCTAAATGGGTCAGCCAGACATTGGAATAAGTGGCTCATCGGGCGTTGTTTGTGGCTCTGCGGTCTCGAAGCCTCGATTGATCAAAACGCCGACCGCTCTCGTGTTTCGAAAGCTTGCCGACATGTGCATTTTTCGGGCGTTTACGACCACCGAAAGATATACAAGCTGCACATATGTAGTATGTGTATGTGTGGAAACTCCCTTGATAAATACAACGAGTGCGAGAAGAAACAGGTGTTCCTGTTAAATGTGGGTGTGTCGAAGGCGCGCGAGACCCGGCAAAACGAGTGCAGCGTGCACATTACGTACCCCTCCCCCTCATCCATCCTGCCCTTTGCCGTACCGCACAACCCCCGTTTTGTGCATCTTTTCGCTCTCCGAATTGTCCCGCTCGTTCGTGACGACTCGGAGGGGTGAATGTGATATTGCCACTTGATGCGCGCCATGCTTCGTTATGGTAAGACTGCGTCGCGCGCGGGGGCACGAGGACTTGTGACCGGAGGTCCCATGAGGGTTCGTATAACAACAGAATAAAGCTTGTTTGACACTCCGTGCCAAGATACTTGTGCGTCACAAAGGCTGGCGGAACCGATTCTAGAGAAGAATTCGTACCCTTTTGATTAGCAAGGCGTAGAAAGGAATGGATGATTGATCCTCTCATTGATCCTTAATTACGGTAAAATTTGCGTTGTCAGAACGCCGGGAAATTATTCTTTTTTTGCCAGATTTAGGCTACGCAAAAAACTCAAACGCTTTTTAGGGTCCTCATTGAACTTCCTCATGCTAGATCATCCTGAAAATAGGATAATGATGAAGATAAGCATCTAACAAAGATACAGACGGATTTTCATGGGTTTCCAACCAGCCTCCTGACACTGGTAGATAAATGGTGTTCGCAATATGTCCTTGCCGCACTGTGGCACTAGTAGTTGTGTGACAGGCATGCATATATATGTATGTTGCGACGGTGTTTCGAATATTTGACATGAATAAAAGTCTATTGATATATTTGGAATGATTTTCCGTTCTAATGATTTTCCGTTCAAACATAATAAATAACGTCGCAGACGATAACAGGACGACAGCCACGAAAGTATCAAATCGTTCAGATGATCGGAGTATTTAGAGCCGAAGGCTGTCACATAACAGCCAACGCTAGGTAGTGGTGATTTCAAGAACTAAAAAGCCGGGACAAAACCCGTTTTTGTTTATCGTATAGGATTAGTCGGCCAGTGTCAGGGGGCTGGTTCCAACGATGAACAACATTCCAACATCAACACTTTGATTCTTGATGACGGTGGAACTTGCGGTGCTGGAATACCGTAAACATTTTTTCTTCGCCTGATTTAGACCTCGCAAATAACTCGAATGGTTTTTGCGATCCTCATGAAACGTCCCCGAGCTAAATCATCCTAAATATTGTACAATGATGAAGATGAGCAAATAAAAAATACACAGAAGGATTGTCGTTACGTTCCAACGACGCAAACATCGCGCATATAATAACTTTTTTACGACTTAACTTACGAATTAAACTAAAAGTGAACTAAATGTGAGACTCGCACACGCGTGCACTTCGTGACTATACTTGAACTTAAGGTAGTTCTGTAGTTTTGGTAAAATCTTAGGAATTGGCTGAAATCTAAGTATGGTGTAGATATGACCTTCATGGACTGATGCCAAAAAATTCAATTCGATTCACCGTTTAGTTCATGAGATAATTGCCATTGAATATGGGTATTTTGTACGCGATCCCTATACCTAACACGTAAACCGATAGGAATTTGCTCGCATTTCTCGATATAGGTTCTAAACGGATCTTAGGATTTCAAAATAAAAACACACGTGTACGCAGTACTATTGTGGGATTGATTTTAAAAAAATGACAAACTTTGAGCGTTGAGTTTCGGAGGTATCGACTTATGAGAAGTGGTAATTTTATTCCACACCGAACTGAGGCCCAACCATCTGTAACGGAATGGCAACAGTGTACGCTACAGCCAGTTGATCGGCGCGTGCTCGAGTCAAAATTTGTAGCCTCCTCTGAACCCTTGCAGGACCCATTTCTTTTTTAATACATAAGCCGCCAGCCTCCCTTGAACCGACGAAACCCCATTTGTCGAGTTCAGTGCCATGTTCAGTACCTTCTCTTGGTGGAGTGCAGCTTCTGTTAGACCTCCCAAACCTTCTTTCGACCCCCAGTTTCAGTGAAACGTGCAGAACACAGGCCTCCTTAACTTGCTTTTAATCTCAAACCGTTGCCTCAACCCCAACTAACCTGCTTTCGGCCAAAATGCGATATCTCCTCCATCATCACTCCATTGTGGCGTGATCGGTAACCCCTTCGATCACGAAAATAATAGGTTTTCCCTGATTATCGCCCGAAGAACGGTACAGGTAAATATCCATTATCAGATGATGAATCAATACTACACAATTAATAAAAATACATCGTCGCCTTATCAAATTATTAGTGTAATATTAATATGCGAAAATAATCAAATTTGCTCAATATCGATTTGTTGTTATTTTATAGGCGATTCATAAAAGAATGCTCGTATATACAGTCTTACTCCAATTCTATCGGAATAATGGGCATCACGAATTTTCCTGTGAGAACAAATCTCAGGAAAATTCTTAAAAAATGCCAAGCTGTCTAGTATAAGCTTGCACGACTTTTTACATGCTTGGCATTTCTTCTTAAACCCTCTAGTTCTTGAGTTACATTGTATTATCTAGAATTAGTCTTTTTTAGCAAAAGATGAAATAACATTGCGAAAAAAATTGTACAAAACGTTATAAAAAACGAAAATGGAGCTCCTGCTACGCTGTTCAAGTTTATCATGGATAAACGTGACAAACTTGTTTGCATAAGTCATGCGCCCAATTCTCGATGGTCGAAAAGAAGCCGAAAAACAGTCACGTACAAACGTGCGTACTGGGTCGAAAAAAAAATCATAAAAAAATATTTCAAAATAAGCTTTCAATAATAATTCAAGCTAACAATTTAATAATATTTCAAATAAGCAAAATAAAGCTGAATTTGTTCCCGTGAAAACGCCGTTCGGTAAATTTGGTTATCTTTTTTTTTACGATGCTATGTAACTTTTAGTGCAGCAAGAAATATCAACTAGTGTATCCAAACTTTTAAGCGACGGTACATATTATATAATACTATATATATATATATATATATATATATATATATATATATATATATATATATATATATATATAATAGTCGAAATATGTGGTTCGGTTAATATATTCGAATATACACTACCAGTATTCGGACCCTTCAGATAATTGCGAAACCTAATATCTCTTTGGACAATTGCAAACTTATGGTAGAATAATTATTATTTTACGAAGATACTATAAAGCTCTGTATAATCAATTAATTATATAGACCTTTATAGTATCTTCGTAAAATAATAAATGAAATAAATTTTATTACTCTAACATTATTTGTCAATTATCCAGCGCTCAAAAGTTTTGCGATTATGTGGAGTGTCCGAAAACTTTTGGCTGGCAGTGTAGATCTAAATAACATATAATATTGATATCTATATGAAACGTTAGGGTGTTAATTATAGTCTATTTCATGTTCTAAAAGATTGAAATTGTCGGTTTGGAATTGAACCTCATTCGATTTCTTGTTTATTTTTTCCTTTTGTTTTTTTTTTGTTCATTCAATAATGAGTCGATAAATGGCGATGGCCGATTACCGTCAATTTCAAATAAAATGTTTGATTTTCCTCTGTTTTCATTTTCACCACGTCGGAAATAAAAAAAATATTTCCACGTGTATGCATAAAGCATATTTTTATTTCTTTCCGCTGAATATTATGATATTAACTAACCGCGTCTATCTGATTCTTTTTTATTTGAATTAACTAGATTTTTCATAGAACCAATTTTTTCCCATTGCATTCCATTATTAAAATGATTTATTTCAAATATGTTTATTTATTCAAATGAATCTATTTAATATCGTCCAATAACTAAATATTTTATTTGATCCTAATAAATCTGTTATTCGGTTTCATCAGTTCAAGATTTTCATCTGTAAAAAAAAACAATTTAATCAAGTTCACTGGATGGATGTAGTTAATTTTTTTAAATTTACCTTAAGGCCATGTGCCACACGCCTCTGACCGCTTCGAAATTTTGAAATGGGAATTCTCCCAAACAGAACAACCAATTGGAATGAAATTTGTTGTGTGCATGCAGGACGCTTGCTCCGAAGGCATGATTCGCGAAATTTTCCAAAATTTCGAAAAAAAATTGCAGTTTGTGGTTAACATGTGAAAAACTGTGAATTATTGACCGTTGCATCGTAATTTCGTTCATTTGGCGCGCATCATACTCTCGACAGTGAAAAAGCACACATTTTGAGCTTTGTTTCACCTGTTTTCATGAACAAATGGCGGAGAAAAAGTATTTTGAAATTTTTACATAAATGTAGCAAATATGTACCAACAAAGCTCAACATATCAGGTACCGGAGCGAGCGTTCAGTTCATCCGTTTTCTCACTGGCGGCGCGCAGCTCACATCGTCCTGTTTTGACCGACCGCGCTCGCCTCCTTCCGGAACAATTTATTTTTTGACAGGTCGAAAGCCGGAGCATAACATCGCACATTCGTTCGAATTATATTTCATACGATGTGTGTGATATAGAACGTGAATAGTGGAAATAGTGATAGAGTGCAGTTTGTTTTCGTCGCGTTTTGGTGAGTTTTTTTTGCTGTGAACAACGCCTCAGGACGCCGGCACACCACCGACGAGAAATCCCGACAACGAAATAATCAACGAGAAAACCGCCGCGGCCGATTACACGAAGAAGATCGAGGAAATCACCGGAAATCAAGGTACGTACGTGCCTCATAACCACATAACGACAATTTACGTACTTTGTAATTTGCCACGATCTTCCCTCGCATTGCTTTCCCGCTCGCCGATGTGTCAAATAGCCAACGGCTCCGATGAAAGAAACCCAAGTTCATTTGCTCTTTGCAGAAATACCTCGGTATTTATTCGTGAGAAAATCGCAGATCGCATATTTTCGATTTCCTGAGTAGTGTGCGACCAAAATGAGGCACGAAATTCAACACCCTTTGCGTACGAACGCTAAACTATCACGTCTCAAACATGGATAATTTTGTGGACCTGTGGCGATTCCTCGATAGCTTCACCCTGAACACCATACTAATACTGGTACCGATACCGTACGCACACACGTGGTAGGTACGGTACCTGGGCTATCATGTAGGAACCAGAACTAATGTAGCGTCGAATTTACCATCTAGATGGACCATTGGATTCATCCACGGCTGCAAGTACGTACTGCCGAGGATGAGAAACTGCATCAATCGGCGCGGCCACAATATACAGTCCCGGTGTCGCAAGGATATCACCGCTGTCTCCAATCTCTCCGAGAGCACCATCAAAGCTGACCTCAAGGAACAATATCTCGCCATGGATCGCACCACCAATCTGTGCAAGGCCATTCGCTTACGTATGTACGTTTCAAAACGAAGGGCAAGGACGCTAGAGACTTCTTGCATCTCAATGGTTACGGCTACCATCATCTCTTACTCAGAGTCGACGGGTCTAAACCTTCAGCCCAACAGAATTAAATGGTCAACGGTTGAACGTGTTAAGGTAGAACAAGCATGCGCTCTTGATTTTTATAGATTTTGTTGAAATGTTAAACAAACATTGTTCGTATGATTATGCATGTTTCAGTGAAATTTCAGAACAGTCGACTATTTAGATTCGGAGATAATGGGTTTTAAAATTGAAACTTTTAACACTGCAGGGTCTGCATTGAAATTTAGGCAGAGTAATTTTCCGTAACAAATATTTGTCCTCCATAAAAAGACACAAGGCAATAACATAAACAATATGAAATATTAATGTTTATAACGCAAATATTTATTTTTACGTTAAAAGTTTTTAACTTTAACACGATAATTATCTTTTTTCTCAATATATTGATCAATACTGTTCTACGGTGTTTCATAAAGTCTTCTTATTATAGGGGACAAAAAGCTTGCATGATGATATGAACAATGTCTGGTTAAAATTTGAACAAAATCGATATAAATCAAGAGCGCACGCTCGTTTTATCATAAAGGCTTACACCACTATAACCGTCAAAACTTGAGTGATATTCCGCGATTTTTTTTATAGGACAAATAAGAGACTATTAATATTCAAGGATGTTATTAGTCATATCTTCGAGTGACCAAAATGAAATGTATATTAAAACAATATGCCAAAAGGTGAGGCTGGAGCCATTCTGGAGAGGCATGTTGAATTTGAAACGCTCTGCGGCACGCAGTATGGCTGACGAAATTCGATTTTAGAATAAAATAAATAAATTTCTATTAATTTACACGAGTATAGCTAGAGAAACACGTAGAGGATTGTGAAAATATTAATTTTTGTGTAATTGGGGAGCATTAAACCAAAGACTTAATTTTCGACAGAAAAAAGGACAATCATTTGGTAATAACTGATGTTGAAACTAACTCATAGAAAATCCCGTACGTATTTCTCTTTGGAATGTTATTTTAAACATGTACTCAAAATTTGGAGTGAAAATAATAAACAATTTTGAAGTTATGCTGCGTGCCATTTTGAAAAATTGTATTTCGAGAAAAACCAGCGTAACGCAGAGTCTCTTCTTCGTTCCCTGGTGGACTATGGACAAAATATTTCCGATGAAACTTTTCGAGGAGAATAAGCCACTATCCGGGCTGAATTTCCGTCATCTGATGACATCAGCACCGTACCCATACCTTCGTGAGGCGAGCGGTGGACAAAGTGTGTATGAATCGTGGTCGAGGTATTTGTTTAAATTTATTAAAACGGACGGTAAGATGTCACCTCCTTTCCACAGGGCAAGTCTTTAGCAACTCGGAAAGCCTAAAGTTGAATTGTTGTAAAAAATTATTGAAAACTTTCAATTTTGGGTAAGTCAGCATTTTATTTCAAATTCGTTCAGGTCAAAGTGACGCAGTGTGTCAAGGAAGGAGAACACCACCGTCATTGCCCATTTTCGACCGTTCTTTGAAGATTTTTTTTAAAGAAACCAATAAAATACATGGTCAAAAGAACTTTGAAGCTTTATCAGGTATATATTGAAGTATGCAAAAAGAGATTATTTGTCAAAAGAATAGAAAATCGCGGTGCACGAGTTGCTATAGCACTACTGGTTTTCAGTCAAACCTCTTCATACTGTTGAAGTTTGCATCGTTGGAACGCAACGAAAGCTCTTGCTTACATTTTGTTTTTTATATTTTTATTGTTATAGAAAAACTTTTTTTTAAAGATTTATATTGTAGATCGCTAAATAAACATCTTAAAAAATGGTTAAAAGATTTTTGTGAGCAAAGTTTGCCAAAATAAATTAAAGGAATTCACGAATATTAATTTTCGTTGCGTTCCAACGATACAAACTTCAACCTCATACTCTCTCTGCGGAACGCAGTACAACTATCGTTAATTTAATCCTGGAACTAAGAGCGAAATATTTTCGTTAATTATGTCAGTTTTAGCAGTCAACTACGGGGAGAAATTTCAAAATAATTATAAAAAAATCGTAAGGAGTTTGAAAAAAAGTTCGTGTTTCGACCATAATTTTGATATACTACTCCAAAAATTAAAGGAACAGAAAATTTCTTCATTTGTTTGAGTGGTTTTTGAAGCGCTGTATCTATGTGAAAAATGGTCGCATCGAGATATAAAAAAGCCTTCGAAGCTTCAAGTTTCTAGTTTCGCGATTTTTTGGCAAATTGTTTTTGTGAGCTGCGGTTTTCACGCTATCATAAGAATAGCGGAGGAAAATAATTGTCAAATTTATTTGTTTTTTTTTCAAGGGTTCACGGGCTAGTTAATTTTTTTTCCACGTAACTCAATGTATAGGTCAGTTAGCTTGTTGATTCAGCTTTAATTTGGTTTTTTATCTCTCTGCGTCAATTTTTTGCTGAGATATCCGATTTCAAATGAAACAAGATCCTTTTGTCTTTGATAATCGATATCTCAGCAACGAATGATTGCAACGGGAATTAAAAGGCAGCTTTGAAAACTTGAATAAATTTGCTACCAGCCCCTTTCGTTGATCTTTCAGAAAAACATTTTTTCACTCTCAACATTGATTTGAAAAAAGGACAAAAAAGGACAAAAAGTTACTTTTTATAGTTTGTCAGTAAATCTACTACTACATTACAAATATTGATGGAAACACTAATGTTGCCGCGTTTTTTTTTCAAGCGTAATGTAGCCCCAATAGCCCTGTTAATTTTCAAATTGATTCATCGAACCCTTTTTACGGACTGATTGATCAATGTTTTACAGAACAATGAAAGGCACAAGTGTATTGTTTCTAAACATCGTGTAATCATCATCAAAATGGAAAGACCAATTTTCTTCGACTGTTTTCACAAACTTGCACTAGTCTCTTGTTAAATTTAAGAAAAATAAATTCATAAAATTTCAATTTTTTAAAAATATTTCTTTTAACTTTGTAAAACATTTCAGGAAACAATACTGACTCATTTTTTACGCGATCCGGCCTTTGCGCACTATATTTTCACTCGTGTTTAATTGCATTAATTTAAAGTTGATAACCCCAAACTGTATTCAATAGTCGATCTGAGAACATTTATGCGATTAACTCTTGATATTTTCTACGAAGATTATTGGGGTTCCAGAAAACAGTTTTTTTTTTCAAAGTAGGCATGAACAAAAATTGAAAAAAGTTACAGTTTACAAAAACTTTAGATTAATTTTTTTACCAAAACGTAGAAAAAAGATACTAAAAAAATATTAGAAAAAAAAAATGTTAATTGGTTTTTTCTTAAAAAAAAAAAGATCAGTTTTGGAAGCAATTTTTTTTTGTAACCCTAATAATCTTCGCAGAAAATATCGAGAATTAATTTCATACAAGTTCTCAGATCGACTAGTGAATACAACTTAGGGGTTTCAACTTTTAATTAATGCAATTAAAGATGAGTGAAATTATGGTGCGCAAAGGTCGAATCGTATAAAAATGAGTCAGTATTGTTTCCTAAAATGTTTGACAAGTTTGAAGAAAAAAATTAAAATTGTTCGGATTTTTTTTTTCATGACTTTAACAAGCAACTAGGGTAAAGTTGTGAAAAAAGTCGAAGAAAATTGGTTTTTTCATTCCGATGATGATTACACGATGTTTAAGAACAATACACTCCTTCCTTTGTTTTGTAAAACTTTGATGAATCGAAGCGAAAAAATGGTTCGATGGATCAAATTGAAAATTTACAGGGCTATTGGGGGTACATTAAGCAGAAAAACAACCGCGCAACATTAGTCTTTCCGTCAATACTTGAAGGATTGTACATTTACTATATATAATATAAAAAGCAGTAGTACAGTTACTGAAAAACCATAAAAAGTCATTTTTTGGTCCTTTTTCAAATTAATATTAATGGTGAAAAAATGTTTTTTTCTAAAAAACAACGGAAGGGTCGTGTTGGAAATTTATTTAAGTTTTCAAAGCTGCCCGTGTAATCATCGGTTGCTGAGATAACGGTGATCGAAGACAAAAGGATCTTTTTACATTCAAAGTCGGATATCTCAGCAAGAAATTGTCGTAGAGAGACAAAAAACCAAATAGAAGCTGAATAAACAAGCTAACTGACCTATACATGTATTTTTTTCATTTATTGTATCTGCTAAGGCAAACGCTTTGCTAATTGGCAAAGCTTCCATGTACAGGGATTTCCCCTTTTTACATTTCCCACCATTTTCTCCAATCCATATCCCTAATCGGTCCCCACCTTGCGGCCGCAGCCGACTCATCCCCTCTGTATCGCATTCACCATGACATTTCCTGTCATGGGTATAGGGAAACTGCGGAAAACCTATACCAATATAGCCGGCCACGAGTTCGCTTCCCAGCCTCGGAGCTAGTCGCGTTTCGTCGAGAAATAGCTCACAGGCTACAACCATACACACCCGACACACACACGTACCGGTCCGTGTGTGCGACACCTGTGTAGAACTGGAGTAACGTCACGCCTGTGTTTTTATTTTTCTCCGAAACTACCAGACGGTGATTCGAACCCGCGACCTCCTGATGTGTTGATTTCAGAGGCAAGCACGCTAAACACTAGACCAACACATCGGTTACCTATACATGTATTTAACTGAAATAATATTCTCGAGCGCGTGGACCCTTGAAAAAACCCAAAAAATTTGGAAATAAATTTTCTCTCGCTATTTTTTATTATTGCGCGAATACAGTAGCTCACAAATTTGTTTTGACAACAGATCTCGAAACTAGAAACTTGAAGCTTCATAATGCTTTTTTTCATCTGGATGCGATCAATTTTCACATTGATACAGCGTTTCAAAAAACACTTTGAAAAATTGAAAAAATTGGATTGGTCGAGGGGACGAAAGTTGTTCGAGTTCTGCTGCGTCCCGATTTCGAAAATGTGGTTTGGAGAAAAACGTGTGTGAAGTTAACGGTTAGGCAATAGACCTGAAGAAGTTTTGTTTCCGTAATCTAATGCCACCTTTTGGTCGAAAATAAAACTATTTTTAGTCGGTACATTTATCCCTATAGATAATAGGCTTACAAGAGTTGAGAATTGCGACTACCGACATGGCATCTCATGTGGGGTGATCGGTAGTGGCCAACGATTGACCGATGTTCGATGCCGAGCTTGCCAACATTGGCACTCGAGCTTGGCCCGATCATCGACCGAGCCTCGGATGATAAAAGCAGCCCGATATTCGCAATCAATATTGGCCCTAGAATGGCTTAGAAGAATCGGCCGAGCATCGCGTAGGAGTTCATTCGAGAATCGGCCAACAATAACTCCCCGTCAAGATTGCCATCATTGGCACTCGAGCTTGGCCCGATTATCGACCGAGTCTTGGCGGATAATTGCGACCCAATATAGATCACCAAAATTGGTCCTGCACTGCCAAAAAAAAAAATTTTTGTATTGTATTTCGTCATTACCTGGTCTTTCGAAACGATTAGTTCGAAGAAAATATTTCACCTATATGCGACTCGAACCTTGAACCTACCTACTCATAGCCAAGCACGCTGCCCCTATGCTACCGAGTGCTCGTAACATTTGAATCGCAGATATGCCATAAGAGACCAAATGGATTCTCATCATTATTGGTATCACGTAAACTATATCAATTAGTTAATATCATTGTGATAATTAGAGAGTGTTATCGAATGACATGTTATAGAATTTCCAAACCTAACCTATATATATATATATATATATATGTGTGTGTGTGTGTGTGTGTGTGTGTGTGTGTGTATACATACACACACACACACACACATATATATATATATATATATATATATATATAATTCCTCTCCCTCCACCCTCTCTGCCGCCACAACCCTTTAATATGTGTGTTGCAATAAAGACAGACCATTCGTTCATTATTTCAAGTTTAATTTGAATAAATAAATATATTTAAAATGAATAATTCCAATAATGGAATGCAATAGAAAAAATTTGATTTCACGAAAAATCTAGTTAAATCAAATAAAAAATAAATAAATAGACGCGATTGGTTTATGTTAATAGAATTTTTCTGTCAGTATAGGATGGTTCATAAAAATCGGCAGAGCTCGCGTATGAGCTCGTTCGAGAATCGGCCAACAATGAGTGCATTGATTTGGTTGTATATTTGTTAAGAATAATGTCCAATGGACTCGTAAAAAGTATTTATCTCGTCTCTCAATGACTTCGACGCGAAACACTGAATCGTCAATATACGAATTGCGGTTCGATCACGCGTTACTCGGCCGAACATTGGCCTCGTATCGGCAAAAACATGATTGGCGAGTCTATACTTCGCCAAACATCGACCTCGTATCTTTAAGCCAATGATTAGAGAACCTATATTTGGCCGAACATTGGCCACGTATCGGCAAACCAATAATTGGCGAGTCTATACTTCGTCAAACATCGGCCTCATATCGATAAAGCAATAATGAACGAGGCTATACTTGGCCGAACATTGGCCTCGTATTGGCAAACCAATGATTGGCCGGTATATACTTCGCCAACCATCGGCCTCGTATCGACAAGCCAATGATTAGCGAGTCTATGTTTGGCCGAACATTGGCCTCGTATCGGCAAACCAATGTGGGCTAGTCAATACTCAGCCGAGAATTGGCGTCCAATTGGGTAATCGATCATCGCCCCGCCAACATTGGTCCAAGTATTGGCCATTACGGTTCGATTGGCGAAACCTACATGGGCGAGCGAGACTTCTCCGATCGTCATTGCTAGAAAATTCGATCTTTGGAGAAACCTGCCGAAGATGAATTCCGGCAGAGAGAAAAAATGCTAAACGAATTTTTTTAGCATAATTAGTAATAATTTAGTAATAATAAAATGTTACCACTCTTTCGCAGAGTGAGACCCGCTCGATCTCGTTCGCTCGCGAATTTGGTCGGCCGCAGACAACCTGCCGAAGATAAGCCATGGCAGAGAAAAAAATGCCGATCGCAATTCTTTAAACAAAGATCATTGTAACATTTTTTAAGATTCCAAGGATTTTTCAAAAGTGCTTCCCACAAAACGATTTTTCGAAAATTTTACACCGATGACCTCTAACCAAATCGCGATAGTAAAATTTTACCTCTCTTCTGTATAGCGAGACTTCTCCGATCGTCATTGCTAGAAAATTCGATCCTTGGAGAAACCTGCCGAAGATGAATTCCGGCAGAGAGAAAAAATGCTAAACGTATTTTTTTTTTGCAGTAATAATAAAATGTTACCACTCTTTCGCAGAGTGAGACCCGGTCGATCTCGTTCGCTCGCGAATTTGGTCGGCCGTAGACAACCTGCCGAAGATAAGCCGTGGCAGAGAAAAAAATGCCGATCGCAATTGTTTAAACAAAGAGCATTGTAAAATTTTACAACTCTTTTGTAGAGTGAGTCTCGAGCGATCTCGGTCGAGATTCGAGATTTTAGCAGAGATCGAATTCGTCGACGATGAGCGACATCGAGATGCCAAATAGTCTTCGAGCTTATTTGTTTAAATTAACTAAAAAATAATGGGAAAATGCTAGCACCCTCCCACCATACGAATCTCTAGCAAACTCCGTTTGCTAGAAAGTTCAACCATAAAGAAATTTCCACCGATGACCGCCGTCGACAAAAAAATCGATTCGAGGGCATTTGTTTAAACAATGCGCGATCGCATTGTTTCTGAACATTGTTTCATTGTTGTTGAACAAAGTTTCACCGCTCTCCTGCCGAGCGAGCGCATGCTTCCAATACAAGCGTACCATGTTCGCTACGCATACTTGTATGACTTGTGTGATACACACATAGATGTAAGGTGCTTGCGTACGATCGAACGGCGTGCGAGAATGTATTCGTTCTTTCTCCACGCAGTCGGCGCAGCGTAGCACACACACACACACACGCGCGCGCGCTCAGCGATCGCTATCTATTTGGCTTCGACTCTTCGTCCCAGTGCGAAGCATCGAGACCGAATCCGCGATCGCTGCGCTGTCCGTCAGTATCGACTCGTCGCTAAAAACTACGAGATCTGCGCTACCGACGTAACTAGAGGCCGCGTCGAAATTTTCTGGCGTGTGGCACATGGCCTTAAGACGGAATGACACCTCATCGCGGTCGGTATGCTAGAACAATTGTAGATACCCAAAAATCTCTGAAACCGCTCTTCAGATCCCGTTGAAACTTTGCCAAACGACGTCAAATAGATAGACGAACAGCTGTCTGCCCGTCAAATTTTCTGAATTTGAGAAAAAAAACGTAGTTTGGCTTATCATGAGTCAATCTGATTTTTTAAAATCAAAAACAGAAAATTTGATGGGCAGACAGCTGTTCGTCTATCTATTTGACGTCGTTTGGCAAAGTTTCGACGGGATCTGAAGAGCCGTTTCAGAGATTTTTGGGTATCTATAATTGTTCTACCATACCGACCGCGATGAGGTGTCATTCTGTCTTAAATAGAATTTTGGAGTTAACCATTTTTCTATTTGATTGAACTAATGGTCCATCTTTTTTGCAACACTCATATCAAAGGGGCGTGGGGGTAGAGAAGGTGGAGAGAGAGGAATTATATATATATATATATATATATATATATATATATATATATATATATATATGTATGTATATATACAGGGTGGCCGGAACATTGACGTCCAAAAATAAAATTCAGGTCCCTTGTATCGTGGGGTATCCGAATCACCCCCATGTATGTTCCGCGACTTTTCAAAGTTTTCGAGTTATGCATTTTTTTTCTACATTTTTGAGAATTTTCGACCTGGACAATTAAAAACAAATCTTTAAAAAAAGTGGAAGACTTTGTCGACATTTTTTTTGCAACTGAATTTTCATAAGAAGTATTTTTGTGCATAAAATAATCAGCTTCGTAACTGTGATGAAAATTATGAAAATGTTGGTCTAAAGTGAATAATTTACGTTCGGTAAATTATGACTCAAATTTTCAACTTTAAATTAAAAATCTAAACAGGCAGCGTGCGTAGCTATGAGTACGTAAGTACCAGGTTCGATTCGCATATAGGGCAAATATTTTCTTCGAAAAAAATCATTTCTAAAGGCCAGGGCATGATGAATTATGATGAAAAATCCTTGCGGTAAAGCTCTCAATTGAGGAATTCATTTTATTTTCGATTTATGAAATATTTTATGCACATAGTACACTTAACTTTGCTGTGTACATTGTAAGCAAATAAAGATTCATTTGAATCTCATCTTTATTAACATATAATAAATATCTTCGAAACAAATATGATCGTAGTAGGCTGTGAGACAAGGATAAAACCTATTTTATTTAAATAGGTCCTATATAAATTAATTTTTTTGTTTAGTGGCGTACAGTAGGCCGAAAGGGGGTGGGGCGGTAGGTTCTGCGGGAGCGCTCGAAGTAGGCCCACCTGAGGTTCCATAGGTTCAGTTGTGATCCTCACTGACCTCCTATGAGGCAAAAAGTCTACTTTCTGCTATGCCGGAGTTTCATCGGAGGCCCTAAGGCATGGTATTTTCAAACATTGAACCCTCCTTTAGATACCCAATAATCCGCTCTCGCCCATTTCTGCTCAGGGACGGAAGCCTTCATTTTGTGGGTTGACCGCGGCTCGAAAATTTCGACTCGGGAAGTGTCCTCAATTAATATCTGCAAATTTTACGTCATATGGAAGTCATCCAATGACTTGTGTTGATGAATTCACTGGGTAAGCACTGGTAATAGACATGCCATGCAAGCAATACGACGGCAATATGCATGTTTGTCAATGATACATTCAATGGGCGCAACATGACGGCGATATGCGTGTTTCTCAGTGATACATCCTATGACGGCGATATGCATGTTTCTAAGTGATACATCCCAGGTGCACAATATGATGGCGATGTGCATGTTTCTCAGTAATACATTCCATGACGACAATATGCATGTTTTCAGTGATACATTCGGTGAGCGCAATATGACGGCGATATGCATATTTCTCAGTGAAACATCCCATGAGCGCAATATGATAGCGATATGCGTGTTTCTGTGATACATCCTATGACGGCGATATGCATATTTCTAACAAGGAGAAGGCAGAGCCTGGATGTCGCAAATCGGTTTCTCCTTTCGCGTGGTGAAAGTTGAAGACCTCCCAATTAACGTCGTTTTTTATTTTTGTTTCAATAAGCCTTAGTTGCTGAGACATCGCGATTTGAAAATTTGGGAGTTTCGTCTCGCGCGTAGAGTACGTTGAGCGTTGACACTTGAGACAAGAGCGGCCGTAGCTAATACAGTAAGACGACATACCGGCACTCTGAAAGCTCACGGTACGCGTCCCCATGCTTTTTCTTAATTCAATTTTTTTTTAATTTTATAATCTCTCATAAGACTTTACATGTGCAAGTAAATAAGAAAACTTGAAAATATGTATTAGTAGTTTTATTTATCTATTACATTAAAATAATTAATGCAATAATGAAGTCACAATTACATAGCAAAATAATAATGTATAACAAATAATTAATCTAATAATCAAGTCACAATTACAAAGCAAAATACTATGGTTCAATAGGTTCAGTACGGAACTTCCGGTTCCGTAGGTTCGGTTGTGGTCCTCACTGACCTCCTTTGAGTCAAAAAGTCTACTTTCTGCCATGCCGGAGGGTCATCGGAGGCCCTAACGCATGGTATTTTAAAACATTGTACCCTCCTTTAGATACCCAATAATCCGCTCTCGCCGATTTCTGCTCGGGGACGGAAGTCTTTATTTTGTGGGTTGAACGCGGCTCGAACATTTCGACTCGGGTGGTCTGCGAACTCGAAGCGCGGATTTTTCCCGAGTTCTAGTAATTCTGAGACAGATGTGAAAGAAATTTCTTCTGCAAACAAATTTAATTTGTTCTATTTATGCATGTATTTGTCTTTATTACAGCGAATACAATTTAAACTGTCAGAGAGATGTTGTCAATCCACGATCCGACGTCCTTCGACAGCGAATTTTTTATACTGATCGTTGAGGTTATGGTTATTCTCATCGCGTTTAGCCGCATTTGCTTGACACATGGCTGCCACACCTTTCATTATTTTAGCAAGCGCCTTTTTTCTTGTAAACTTCCCTTTGTATTGCATTAGGGTTTACATTTTCAGGCTTTTTTTTATTTATATAAAATATTTCGCGAATGACAGATCGTAGGAAACCCAATGCTATGACTGCAGAAAAATCATGCTGTTGCTACGATTCCAGCGCCGTTCTGTATACGAGTATGAGACCTATCTATGCATGAGGTGCGAATGTGTGGGACACATAGAGGGTCCAAGCTCTGTAAAAAAATTACAACCAACATCATCATATAGGCATTGGATGTTACTATACGCTTCGCTCGAAAGTTTTGGCTTATACGTGTACCTACAGAACTACCTTAAACGAGAAGGGTATCCCGCTCGATTAATTATATGAAAAGACGCGACTTGAATACCACCAGAGTGGGTAAGCAGGTAATCTCCATTGGTAGACTGTGGCAAAAATAAATTGACGCTTGGTGGAACGAACTACGATAAATTATCGTTCTGTGATTCGGTATGGAAAACGTGCGGCTGGAAGGATTGCTTTCAGGACGAATGGACGGTGATAGTGGCAAGAACAGTTCGGACAGATAGATTGGGGCATTGTTGTAAAGGATTTTAAATGTGCTGATTCCTAGAAAATAAAACCGTCTTGATCTAACCGTAAGCCATTTCAATTGTCTTCGATAGGGTGTGACCCATGTAGGGTGATCGGTAGTGGCCAACGATTGGCCGATGCTCGACGCCGAGCTTGCCAACATTGGCACTCGAGCTTGGCCCGATCATCGACCGAGCCTTGGATGATAAGAGCGGCCCGATATTCGCAATCAATATTGGCCCTAGAATGGCTTATGAGAATCGGCCGAGCATCGCGTAGGAGTTCATTCGAGCATCGGCCAATAATAAGTCCCCGTCAAGATTGCCATTATTGGCACTGGAGCTTGGCCCGATTATCGACCGAGTCTTGGCGGATAATTGTGACCCGATATAGATCACCAAAATTGGTCCTGCACTGGCAAAAAAAAATTATTATTTTTGTAATGTAATTCGTCATTATCTGGTCTTTCGAAACGATTAGTTTGAAGAAAATATTTCACCTATATGGGACTCGAACCGTGAACCTACCTACTCATAGCTAAGCACGCTGCCCCTATGCTACCGAGTGCTTGTAACATCTGAATCGCAGATATGGCATACGAGACCAAATGGATTCTCATCATTATTTGTATCACATAAACTATATCAATTAGTTAATATCATTGTGATAATTAGAGAGTCTTATCGAATGACATGTTATAGAATTTTCAAACATAACCTATGTGTATATATATATATATAATTCCTCTCTCTACCCCTCTACCCCCACAACCCTTTAATATGTGTGGCAATAAAGACATACCATTAGTTCATTAGTTCAAGTTTAATTTGAATAAATACATATATTTAAAATGAATAATTCCAATAATGGCATGCAATAGGAAAAAAATGATTTCCCGAAAAATCTAGTTAATTCAAATAAAAAGGAAGTAAATAGACGCGGTTAGTTAATATTAATAGAATTTTTCTGTCAGTGTAGGATGGTTCATAAAAATCGGCAGAGTATCGCGTATGAGCTCGTTCGAGAATCGGCCAACAATGAGTGCATTGATTTGGTAGTATATTTGTTAAGAGTAATGTCCAATGGACCCCTAAAAAGTATTTATCTCGTCTCACAATGACTTCGACGCGAGACAATGAATCGTCAATATACGAATTGCGGTTCGATCATGCGTTACTCGGCCGAACATTGGCCTCGTATCGGCAAAAACATGATTGGCGAGTCTATACTTCGCCAAACATCGACCTCGTATCGATAAGCCAATGATTAGAGAGCCTATACTTGGCCGAACATTGACCTCGTATCGGCAAACCAATGATTGGCGAGTCTATTCTTCGTCAAACATCGGCCTCATATCGATACATCAATAATGAACGAGTCTAAACTTGGCCGAACATTGGCCTCGTATCGGCAAACCAACGATTGGCGAGTCTATAATTCGTCAAACATCGGCCTCATATCGATAAACCAATAATGAACGAGTCTATACTTGGCCGAACATTGGCCGCGTATCGGCAAACCAATGATTGGCGAGTCTATACTTTGCCAAACATCGGCCTCGTATCGACAAGCCAATGATTGGCGAGTCTATATTTGGCCGAACATCGGCCTCGTATCGGCAAACCAATGTTGGCTAGTCAATACTCAGCCGAGCATTGGCGTACAATTGGGTAATCGATTATCGCCCCGCCAACATTGGTCCAAGTGTTGGCCGTTACGGTTCGATTGGCGAAACCTACATGGGGATGTGCTCATTTAGCTTGAGATTGAAGATGAACCGAATACAATTGTTGACAAGTTTTTGGAGCTTTATATTTAGTTCACCCGAAAGATCGTTGTAGACTAACCAGCAGTAATCAACAAAAGGAAACACTAGGGTCGTTACTAGCATAATTCTAACGTCACATAACAATACGTTACGGTGGTATTTTAATCTATATAAAGTGTAATTTAGCTGACTTGATATGGACAGAATATGTTTATCTCATGTAAGATTGGACGACACGATAACTCCTAATTTCCGAGCCCCCTTATATAAGGGATGGGAATTCCGTTTACTATAATGGGCCTGAGAGACGAAAGATCAATTTGACTAACATCGGCATTTCTGCCTATGATGAGAACTTTATATTTGGTTAGATTTAATTGCAGTCCATTTTCTTTCGCATAAACATTGATAGCATTGACATCATGAGATAATAGCTCAAGAGACGTTTCTAAATTGAAAGGTGACCAACTCATGTAAATCTGGAGAAAGAGAGAGAGGGAGGGGAGAGAGAGACAGAGAGAGATAAAGGGAGAGAGAGAGAGAGGCACATAGGGAGACAAAAGACTGCACTTTCTGTAAGTCTTTTAAGGTGCGAACGACAAATGGCAAAACTGTACGAGACGCAAAAGACTGGAAAGACGAACGGCGCAATGGGTCCCCTGACCCCGTGACCCGGCACGTCCAGAACCGGCGGAACCGCGCCGGAACTGATTCGTTTGGGTCCGTGGCTGATACGTTGCTAGCATTGGAAAGTTTACAAGCGCACATATATATATATATATATATACAGACATATATACAGATGTTTGTGTATGTAAACATGCACTAAGCTCTGCAACATTGATAAACAAATTGAATTGCAGTAGCATTTCGTCCTCTCACATCTCACTTACTCTACGTCGCTAACAATAAAAGTCTCGGCTGCGACGCAAGCCGAGAGCCACAATTATTCACTTCTCGACAGTTATTGGCACTTCTTGCATTAACGAGCATCGGATAAAATAAGTCAAGATAATTGCCAACAGGTATCTGTACGTAGGCCGAGCATCATATGCGGAAAGAGGTGTACGGTCCTTCGTATACACGTCGACTGTTTCCAAAGGAACGCTGTACTTGCCCGCTGTAGAGGATACAAAAAAGAAGATTCTGTAAAAAAAATAAGGGGCTTAATGTGTGCGTGCGTGCGTGCGCGCGCGCGCGCGCGTGTGTGTGTGTGTGTGTGTGTGTGTGTGTGTGTGTGTGTGTGTGTGTGTGTGTGTGTGTCTGTGTGTGTGTGTGTACATATGCATACTATGATCCGTTGTAACGTTTTCGATATTCAGTTCTTTATACGTATATATCTTATGCGATTATTCCCGCTGGTTTTAGCCAGAAGGTAAGCCTGGCTTGAAGCGAGTCCTCCAGTGGACGCCTCGCCTCTTCTACATTTCAACCCTATACTTATCTGCCTTCGCACCAATACTACTAGCTACAATGAATTCTGCTTGAGTGCTTTTATTTTTATAGCATTTGATATATATCGTTGTAAATGCTGTAAAAAACGGTGTATATATATATATATATATATATATATATATATATATATATATATATATATATATATATATATATATATATATATATATATATATATATATATATATATATATATATATATATATATATATATATATATATGTATGTATATATATATATATATACATATATATACATATATACACATATATACATATATATGTGTATATAGCAAAATCTGTTTTATATACGG